>JPJS01000121.1:0-41226 GCA_000750665.1 Pseudogymnoascus sp. VKM F-3557
TCCGCGCTCTCCGTCGGCACCACCATCGTCGTCTACGACGGCTCCCCCTTCCGCCCCTCCGGCGAAATGACCATGCCCTACCTCATCGACACTCTCTCCATAACCCACTTCGGCACCTCCGCCAAATACCTCTCCCTCCTCGAGCAAAAGCACACCCAGCCTCTCCTCCCCCAACCCGACGGCACCCCCGCCGCCTCCCTCTCCACCCTCCGCGCCATCTACTCCACCGGCTCTCCCTTAGCCCCATCAACTTACAAATACATCTACGCCGCCTTCCCTCCCACCATTCAACTCGCCTCCATCACGGGCGGGACAGACATCATCTCCCTCTTCGGCGCGCCTAACCCCCTCCTCCCAGTGTACGTCGGTGAAATCCAATCCCCCGCCCTCGGCCTTTCTCTCCTCGCCGTCTCTCCCACCGGCACGCCCGTCTCGCCCTCGGAACCGGGCGATCTCGTCGCCACCGCCCCGTTCCCCGCGCAGCCTACGACATTCTTCGGCCCATCGGGTGATAAAAAGTACTACGAAGCTTATTTCGCCGCTTTCCCCCCTCTCTGGCACCACGCTGATTTCATCTCCTTCGTACCCCACACTGATGCGGGGAGGAAGGGGACGAATAATGCGGCGAGTGGATTACTGATGTTGGGACGCAGCGATGGGACGCTCAAGCCTGCGGGTGTGAGGTTCGGGAGCGCGGAGATCTATAATATCCTCCTCGCGCACTTCCCGACCGTCGCGGACGCGGTGTGTGTTGGTCGTCGCCGTGCAGGGGACGCGGATGAGACGGTGTTGTTGTTTGTCATGATGGCTCCTGGGGAGACATATACGGAAGAGCTAGGATTGAGGATTAAGAAGGAGATTGGGACGAGGTTGAGCGCGAGACATGTGCCGGGGGTGGTGTGTGAGGGGGGTGGGGTGCCGGTGACGGGGAACGGGAAGAAGGTGGAGGTGGCGGTGAAGAAGATTGTAAGTGGAGGGGAGGGGAAGGTGGGGGAGAGTGTGGTGAATAGGGAGGTGTTGGAGTGGTATCGGGAGTGGGCAGGGAGGAATTAAGGGGTTGTTTTGTTACCCAGGTGGATGAAAAAATAGATTTTGGGGGCTAATTAGATTTTAAAAATGGAAAAGCAATATTTCATCATGTCCACAATTCTGTAAACATTCTGCGCTACAGCCAATAGTAATAAAGGCGTTTATTTGCTGTATTTATCAAGCCTTTATAACGAATACCTTGCATATAGCCATGAGAGGAAGGTATGATTATCAAGCAAGTCCCAGTCGTAGCTTCTTCGAAACCAAATTATATATATAAGGAAGGTATGATTATCAAGCAAGCCAGTCGCAACTTCCTCGAAGCACTCGAGATATAAATACGGAAGGTATGATTATCAAGCAAGTCTCTAAATCACTGAGATTTGACATGAGAATGTATACAGTTGAAGAAAACAACCTGCGTTAGTAAAATCTATCCGCCATACTTATATACACTTCGCGCATCTATCCTGTACTCCAAAACCCAAGGGCACCGCCCAAACCCATAACCCCCCTAATCTACACCACGCATCTTCACTCAAACGCCCGCGCAACTACTTGCTACAAAACCCCAGCAAGATTTGCCGAAAGTGATCTTCGGTAACATTATCCGGCATCCTAACCTGCATATTCCACGGATTCGCAAAGCCGATGTCGCGGCTATCGGCGATGAAACTATCCGTCGCCGCTTTGAAGTCTCCCTTTTTGGCGTGCGCCATGGCTTTGTCGAAGGCGGTTTTTTGGGCTGGGGTGAGAGAGGCGTATTTGGTGTCTTGTTGGGCTTCGGCTGTGGAGTGTTAGGAAGTGGTAGATGGTATTGGAAGGGCTTCAAAGCAGGAGTGGAAAAGGGAGACATACTGATAGACATGATGGAGGTTGTGAATGTAGTAATGCGAGCCTTGCGGTTGTAGGATGTGGTGCTGAGGAAAGTTGGACCTGTGATTTTCATTTTGACTTATGTTCGATGGAGAGGAATATCGTGCCGTCTTTATACCACTCTCGCAATATTGGGTTTCCTTACAAAACAACCCTGACTACCGCCCAACTATCCAACAGCGGTAACATTTATTATAAGCCTACAATGTTACGGGAAGATGCCTATCGAACAACGGTAGCGCGGTCATTGCGCCCTCACCTCGAGGACCACAGCCGCCGATCCAACAGCGCTTCCATCCCTTTATGAATTTCCCCATGAAGCCACCATAACCATCAACCGTCCAACTTATCGTTGCTGTCACCGCTTTCATAATCGGGCTAAACTAGACGGTAGCGCCACCATCATACCATGAGCCATAGCCACCCTCCAACATCACGACCATCTTCTCACACCCTAGGCGCTCTTGCAACCACAGCGCCTACTATTACCACCACCATCACTCCTTGACGCAACACACTAAAAAATCTCTTCCTACATACGTACGTCATTTAATCTGCCCGGCTAACAAAAAGGTGGTGGGTGCCTATATTTCCACAGCCCTGTTGGTTGGTGCTGGTTGCGACACAGCCGCCGAGCTTGGCCGCTCTATCTTGTAAGCGCCCGGCCGCCAACACCGAGGGTGTATCACGAGGTAATGTGATAACTTGCGATACGCCAACCACATTCTGGCCTCGAGATTCTTGACAAAATGAAATATGCTGATGCCTACCGGGCGCTATCATCAAAGCGAGTCTCTTTCTACAAAGTACTCGTTTGGAATGCGATGTTGGCCCGCGGCCGCACGCGGGGTGTTTTTCACAAAGACTCTAAAGAAACTCTTTTATTACTGTTGGCCGTAGTGCAGAATGTGCCACAGAATCCGTTGACTGCGTGCATGAATCAAAACCACAACAGAATAACTCTATAAGTAAGCCCCGTTCTCCCTCAGCTTCACGAATCACAGCAACAATTTATATGTCAAAAACCAGCCGGACACCTAGTCAGTCTTCTCAAACTCAAACTCAAACTCGAATCCAAAACATTAAACTCGAACTCTGAAATCTAAATCCAATCTCAAATCAATCATTCCCAGTTCCACGAGCTAACTTCACCGCGGAGGATTTTACGAAAACCCACCAACATGCCTCTCAGTAAGTTCTCCCCCGCACGTCCCCTCACTACTCCTTCCTTCCTCCAACGCATCTAACTCCTGCACGACGTACAGCCACAGAAGAACAAGACAAGGCTTACGCTTCACTCGAAGGCCACAAGAAAGCTGCCGTCGACACCGCTATGGCCCTCGCCACGGAGGGCAAGTACCTGGAGGCCATTTCTAGCTTCGCTAGTGACTGCGAGAAGATCAGTTTTGGAAATTCATTGATGATCATGACGATTACGCGGTGCTATCAGAAGAGCCCAGAAGATTTTCGCGAGGGCTTGCTCGGCTTCTTTGTCTAAGATCTTCTGCATTCGTTGTGTTGATGGTGGTTATTAGTGATATATTTGGGCTCTTCTTTTCTTTGAATTATAGCAAGACGGGTTGGATGTGAGCGGGATGGATTAAAATAATTAGTCGTTATTACAATTTAGAGGCTTTCTATCTTTCTTCGATGGCGTTTTAGGCGGCCTGCCTTTAATTACAGACATTTGCAACTCTTATGGAACTTTCTAAAGTCTCGAGGATTTTGTATGGCGAACCTTAAATATGTCATATCTGCAGTTAAGTTAATTCTAAGCCCTTTACTGGTGGCAGCAAGCCAGTAAGCCCATGACTGCCTTAAAAGCCAACACAAGTGCTATGCACAGCATTTCAACACTACTATGTCTTTCTCTTTGCCTCCGATCTCGACGCTCTCGGAGATTACTTGATTCTTCTCATTTATCAGCGCAGTCCTACGCAACTCCCCATCGATATAAACCCCATATACACCCAATGGCAAATTCTCAAACGAAAGTTCCGCACTATCATTATATCGTAATTAGCAGGCTATTCCGATCTCTTACTTAGGCCCGGAAACCACCAAGCTCACCTTGAATTCCTCCCATGCCATGTTTTGGCTGTGACGATAAAAGCACTTGACTCTTCGTGCCATCCCGCCCTCAGGAAATCTACACCTCCCTCTTCGAAGGCGGTGGTGTCAACAAACGGCTTCCTCCTCACAAACTCGCCTGTCCAGGGTTTTTCCCACATCTTCTTCTGTCCATCTTCAATGTTAAGCCGCGCGTATCCAATCGCTGCGTTCCCAGTATACGGATCCATCAACGTGCTATTTCCACTTCCATCCACAGGTTGGTCACAACGCTGGTAATACAGTCCTCCGTTCTCCCAGCTGGGTTTTAGAAATGTATCCGCATGCTTCAGAAGCCCCGATAGTAGCTCCTTTTTGCCTAGCTCAGACAGCCACTGGACGACATATCCCAGCGCTGGTTGGGCGAATGGCGGCCTTCTCGCTGGGCCGGACGAGGCAACGATTTCCCTGGCCTGGCGAAGAGTTTCTGAGGCGTCTGGGTCAGCGCCTTGCTCGGCGACTAGACGGCGGATTGTATGTGCTACTGGGACTGGGTTCAGGTTGACGTCACCCAATTTGTTGAGCGTGAGGAAGCCAAGGGCCTGAGAGCGGAAGGTGGAGCGAACTTCGACGGAGTTCCAGGTGTTCATGAAGGCGCCGGCCCTATGCCAATATTAGATTGTTAACGGATTATAATAAGGGGAGTGAAGGACAAACCAAGCTGTGAAACCAAGACTCATTGGTTGGGCCATGTTTCTCTGGTTGACTCTGTACCAATCGACAATGAGGCCATTGGACCCAAACATACTACCCCCTGCCCATGCTTTTTTGTACTTTGGCAACACTTCATCTACGACGTTTGTACCGTTCCTGTTATCGTTGTAGCGCATTGCTATCAACTGTGCGGATAGTCAGTAGATGCCGTTGTTCCGCTGAGTGGTGAGGATATATTACAGGGAACTGATTGCAGACTACGAACACACAATTTGGTTCGCAGCACACACCCTTCCATCCGTTCTTTTCCATTTCATCAATGATGGCAACCTGGAGGGTTTCCCGAGAATATACGAATGATTCGGGTCCCATGCCAAAGAAGACTGGATTCCAGTTAAACACAAGGGAGCTTTTTTTCTCAAAAGTGTCATCGTCGAATAACATGGCAAAGAGTGATATCATGAGAAGGAGATGTCCAGAATACTAACATACTTCAGTATTGACTTATTGGAAGCAGCTTAAAGGGCGGAGAAAAGGTACCATAATATTCTCAGTCTTCACTGGGTCCGCCCAAGGTTTTCTCAATTCGGTAATATCAGGGTCAACAAACTTCCCGCTCTGGCTGGTGAGATACCAATATCCCCATACTTCCCTCCTCAGCATCTTCTTGATCAGCCGCTTGAATAGTCCTTTAAAGGTTGACTGGAGTCCGGGTAAATGGTGGTAGTGAGCCGCTCCGGCCGCGTAAGTCATGGTAGCAAGCTGGTATCTCAAGGCATCGAGCCACTCCTGGGCCGGCTCCTGGGTACCCATGTGCCTCCATTCTCCGTCTAACTGCGTAGACAGATTATGGAAGTGACGGAGGTGGCCTGCCTGGAGTTTATCCAGCTTTGGGATCTCATCGAGGAAGCCTGGTGGGAGACGCGAGGAGAGATTACTGTTCTCCTCTGAAGCTATAATATTAGACTTGCCATTCACCGGTTGGATCTGGGTCATGGTTATAGTCGCCATGGCTCTTCAATAGATTATTCACGATGCTTGTTTTAATCCGCTGTGGAGTGTTGGCAGACCTATATTGAGGCTTCGTGGACAATACTTTGCGCCATCTTGATCCTGAAGGAATATGAATTGTCCCACTATATGCGCTATCTCGCCGACTCATCCGCAGGCTCCCACGGTTCTCTCAACATTTGTGGGATGATAGGCTCGAAACGCGGGCGATCCTACGCTACGGTTGGCGGGCCCACTTGCGGATGACAGCCGTCAACAACTGTGATTTGTATATACCCGGCGGTGGCTGTCACGGATTGGGATTCAATACCAGCGTATCCAAAGGAATTGCAAGAATGCCACTATGTGTTTCTTGCCGCATTGGCAGATTGCGTAGCTTTCCGAGAAATATAATATTTCGGGCACTATATTTTCCTTGTCAGCTGCAACAGGTGTGCAGTTATCAGCTACCACCACTGGCGGATATTGCTACCAGATAACTTACCATGGTGCAGTTATGTCAGAGAAAGAAATACCAGCCAAAGCGGGTCTATAACTCCTCTGTTATCCCGCCCTCGTCATCACCCTCCGCCGAATATGCTTCTTCTTCGCCATTATACGATGGCCTAAAGGCGCTCTCCCACACCCCCCTTACTTCTAGCTGGGGGAGAAGCTCCCCTTTCCGGACGTCTGTCATTAAACCCGACAATAAGAAATCATGCCATTCATTAAAGCCACGACGATATCCAAGAATACAGAGATACTGCAACCTTGGCGGCAAGGTTTTGACTAGACGTTGGTACTTCGACCCAGGCGTATTATTCAATTCTAGGTCTTCATGAATGGTTGTGTTATTGTCGTGCTGCGAGCTTTTTCCTGCTGTTTCTGGGTGATAACTCTGGGGATCTTCGTTTTTATCACCGCGGTGTTGCCGGCCCACACTCACAGGATTAATGCCCGTGGCGAAATAGAAGAACAGCCGTAAATTGAGAGTCAGGCGCGTCAGTGATGTAAAGTGCACCAAAAATCCTCCGGCGCCCATAAGGTTTTCGATCGGAATATCAGATTCAGCGTCGTGGTTTTGCCCACCCTGTGATGGCTGGTGTGGTAGTGGCGGCTCCTCTGTATCAAAATCCGCCATTGCATCGTCTATTTCTAGATCGAGCGATTCGAGGCTATGCCGTTTCGAGAGCAGTGCTCTGGCTAGGGTCTCTGGGGCTATCACACCAAGCCGGCGAGGGTTTGAGTAATATTTATCTAGAACGGGCCCTGTCCAATACGTGAACTCTCTAAGTCGCTTACAAACATCGATGAGAAGTTCCAAGTATCTTGTTCTCACATAGGAAAACTCAATGTGAATTCTGTTGATATTAGTCGACTTAGGGCAGGGCCTGAGGAACGGTCTGTTTACGGCAAACAGTTCACAGAGGTCCATTTCTGTCATCCCCACGATGCGAACACTCTCGAGGTTTGGTAGCTGGTGTATTAGATTGAGATTCTCCAGAAGGGCAAAGCTGTCGTATGCATATGATGACCATGAAGCTCCTTTTTTGAGGATGAATTTGATGTGTCGGACGCGCTGTAAAGCTTCCGTCTTCACAACATTAAAATTAATGCGGTTCAGTAATTCTGCTAATGGGGGGACCACGATGTCGTTATTTGTTATTTCGACCATCCGCATAACATCCATTCCTCTCCAAGGTTTAACCAACGGACAAAGCGCAAGCGATTCCAAATTCGGTGAGACTGAGATAAACAAAGCAGCTAGTGCCTCAGCTTTTAACATCTCGGGGCTGTCTTGGTAAGAGAATTGGACTTTGCGACTATGTTGTTAATCAGTTCACTTCCGTATAGCATCTATTGTTATAGAGTTGCTCCTTACATTCTATGGCTAAGCCCAGTGCGGTATATACGCAAGACCTTTGCGTCCTCGAGAACAAACTCTGCGACTCGCCGCTCCTCGATTCCGCGAAATCCAGCCCTTCTTATTGCTGAATATACTCTAGCTGTATCTTCTTCATCAATCCGGCTGTATTCTCCCCACTTCAGTTCGCCTAAGGTACGATCGTAGTTAAATTCAATATCGCGCACATAAGTTCCTAGTGTCGGATTTCGCAGGATAGACAACAAGAGATTGGTGAATTTTCGGGGGTTGGACTGTATATGGAGTCGAATTCGATGGTATTTCTTCCTGGTAGTCATATCGCACAGCCCATGAAGACGCTGGCACTGCACCGCAAGAGCCGCAATATCCCTAATAGGCTGGATATCAGAAATGATTACTTGAAGCACCTCGGTGGGCAGGTCTAGGAGTGTTGTCATAGTTGCGTTAGCGCTACGCAGGCGATCTGTGCATTTCAGTAAAGTATTGGCTTTAGCTTTATCAGTAGAAGGATCCGGTGCCCTCGGTATTTGAACAGTTTGAAGTTACTCCGACGAGAAGGTATTTGCGCGTTGGGTAATCAGATAGCGCAGGGTTATGCTGCATCGAGTTCTATTTATAGGTTCTTCTGCATCCCTACAGTATTCGAAATTTGAAGCGATCTCGAAGATCTTTGAAATAATGCATCGTGCTCTTACCCTCACGTATACCACGCCAGAGATAATTCTAAATAATGCAACAAAACTATATTAGGCAGGGTTCCAGAGCTATCCAGGAAGAACATTACGGGTTTATCGACTGCAATTTGATCATCCATGAAGCGGGTATGAAGACCCAGACGAGTAAAAACTTCAAGCGCTCGTTGCTGCAAATTCACTACGCATCTCATCTATAGGCTGCTGGCCCAACGTATTGGGGCCTGCCCAGGTCCAATGCACATAATGATGTGGCAACCCTGAGGTTTAATTGTATATATTCGTCCTTCACTCAAAAGGGCTCCCCGGCACAGGGCTCTGGACCCCCCTTCTCTTCAACCAATCGTGAACCCCGTATTCCCACCTTGCAAAAAGGCTCTTCTCTTCCCTATTCACTACACCTTCCCGAACCCATATGGCATACGCACCCAAGCGATTTGCAAGCACAACATCAGTCGCGAGGCGGTCCCCAACCACAGCTACCTCTTCGGGCTTCAAGTCGCGTAATTCAGCATGGGAGTGGAAGTAAGCCATTATCTCAGCGCTGCAGCCGGGCTTCTTGGTGCGGTGTGCGAGGACGGGAACGGATGTCGCCGCGGAGAGGAGGGCAGAGGAGGTAAGGTTGGGGTCCATGGAGGAAGTTCCAGCTGTGTTTGAAACTATCAGCATAGATGGATGCGGGTAGGCTGCGCGAAGGCGAGAGAATTGGGCCTGATCCGTGGTTAGTTTAATGTTCGTATATGGGAGGGAGTACTCAGGGCAATAAAAATAGGCACATAATCACGTGAATATAGTTACAAAAGAGACGACAGTACCGCATCTAGTGGCTCCCAATGGGTATTGACAAGAGGAAATAAAGTCACATACCTTGAACTCTGGCGCAATCTCGTTCTCGCCAGGCCTGGCAAAGCAGTCATCTTTGTCCAGAACCACGGCCCGAATATTCACCTTTCCAAAGCGTTTATCGTTATCGAAAGCGCGAGATAGCGGAATGGGCAGCTCATTGAAGTTCCGCACAACAGCTTGAGGGATACATTGGGAGGGGCGGAAGAGGAGGTTCAGCGACGAGAGCGTTCCCGAGAGGTTGAAGGTACGGAAATCAACCATCGATGCGGTTGACGGCGCGAAAGGTATTTAAAACACTGTGATAATACAAGAACAAGAAATGGACTATTAAATTTTTAATGCATTGCGAAGTTTAAAATTTGAGGCGCTCTGAGACTGATATTAGAGTAGGCTTCTCTGTATCAAAAAGCCAAGTTCTTGTGGTGAAACAATCGCGGGTAAGGTCACCTGACGTCGCGCGGATCTCAGCCTTGCACGCAGAAATCTTGTGAGGCGCGTTAGCGCCGATGCTTCAAGCTCTATCTGGTCAACCTCAACCGCGCGGGCCTCGTCTACAACGTCCACCCCACGATTCCACACAACCATATCCTCACTCTCACCACAACCCAGCTCTTCGCATATTGTCGTTAAGCATCGCGACACGACGCCAAGATGACGAGCACTATCGGAATTCCTATTAAGTTGCTGAACGAAGCTCAGGTACATCATCCAATTTCTGCAACCCCACCTCGCCCCAGAAACCTTGAGCAATTGCGTGCATAGCAAGATGGACTAAGGGGCAAGGCCATGAGAAGAACCATGCTAATATGAGCTTGTTATAGGGTCACGTTGTCACACTAGAAATTACGTCCGGACAGGTCTACCGTGGAAAGCTACTCGAGGCTGAGGATAACATGAACGTGCAACTCAAGGACATCACGGTGACGGCCCGCGATGGACGCGTATCGCATTTGGACCAGGTATACATTAGAGGATCGCATGTGAGGTTTTTCATCGTGCCGGATATGTTGAGGTAAGATAGCCTGTGTTTGGACTATGCGGACACAAGGACTGTGCTAATGAGATGACAGGAATGCTCCCATGTTCCGCTCGAGGGGCGTAAAGGGACGTGGTGTGGGATTGGCAAGAGGCAGAGCGACAGTCAGCAGGGCGAGGGCAAGCGGGAGAGGTGCACCAAGGGGATAGGTTGTGACCGGTGGAGATGGAATTTGGACATGGTGATGGCGTTCACGGAAAAGCTGCGGGATATGTTAGGGTCTGAAAGAATTACAATGATCTTTCCCACTTTCGGGTTTGATAGGCCGTACTTGTGGCTATATTCAAGGCTGCGAATCTTTCGTTATTATCTACGGACTGTGGAACATCGCCGGATCGTTATACCTCCTCCCCATGTGCATACCGACGTTTAGTACGAGGGCGATAGGGAGTGGATCGAGAAATGTAGTGCCAAAATATGTATTTTTCTAATTTACTTTCTAACCGTGGTATCCTGTGCAGCAGCATCCATCGCCCTCTTATGTAATAGTTGGCTAACCTCCTCCTCCAGCCTCTTCTTCTCTCGCTCCTCTTCTTCCTTCTCTTCTTCTTCTAATATTTCAGCCTCAGTCGCCCCCTTCGTCCCGCCCAGCACATCTCTGCACGCTATCTCAAATTTCCTCTTCATCGCTTTATCTTTCTCCAGTTCCTGGAAGACGTCTGTATCAACCGGCCAGAACGTCTTGCGTACGCTGGCTACCCCAAACTCAAAAATTAGGAACGCAGTGATCGTAACAATACCAGTTATCCACCATGGGAGCAACCCTGCAAACCCCTTGATGAAGCCGTCGCGTACATTGTACGCCAGTGACTCTTTCGTTGCATATATATAGTTAAGGACAATATTCCAAAGGGTCCAGAGGACGATTGAAATAGTAAAGGCGAGGAGGGAGAGGAGGGTTTTATTCTGCTTCTCAATGAACCTGTAAATTCCCGTTAGTTTTGTGCGACATTGTGGCATATTTTGGCATGAACTTACAGGAGTTTCGTGTTGATAATAATGACGCAAATACCAAACGAAAGATCCCCCATTGCAAAGATCCCATCGTCGCCTACAATAGCAGGCCACGAAAACAGACTGACCACCATGAAATACACCAGGCAAGCTTCAAGGGTGGCCATGAACATCCACCCAAAGTATTTCTTGATGTTGAACGCCTCGCCACGCTGGCCCTGTGAATACAATTCAGGCACGGCGAGTAAAGTCGCCGCAGACAAATCTTGCTCGAGAATACCTAAGAAGATGACGGGGAGTGACGTGAACAGCGTGTTGAACATACTCAAACTCCAGGATTCGTAGAAAGAAGTACCGGAATACCCATTCCAACGCTGGTACAGAGCTTGAGTCAGATAAAACAGCATCTCCTTCCAGAAAGTCCCCAATATATACTTTCCGGTACGAACATAATTCCAGCGGCCATGAACCAACAGCAGCTTCTGGAGGAATCGAAACTGCGCTATCGAGTAATCGGAAATGCGGGCAGCTTGCAAGCCTTCCTTACCAGTAATTCCAATCCCAACATGGGCTTCTTGAATCATAGCAATATCGTTGGCGCCATCACCAATGGCAAGCGTTACTGAGCCATTGACACGAACGCGAATTTTCTTGACGAGAAGAGCTTTCTGGGATGGTGAGGCGCGGCAGCAAATGACGGAATCGGCGTGAACTGCGAGGCTGAAGAATAGCTGGGACAATGTCTCGTTGGCTTCAATATCGCTAAGCGTTTGTCCATCAACGACAACAACGGAGTGCGCAACGGAGCCCTGGCCAATTTCCAAAAGCGATGTAGCCATGAGCTGTTCAACAGTACTCAACGCAGTATCGAGAATTATCACCTTTGAGTAATCCTTGATAAGACGGCAAGAGTGGCCGATATTGATGGCCGTCTCACGCTTATCGCCAGTAAGCATCCACAGCTTGATATTCGCTCGTCGAAGCTTATCAATCGTTTCTGGCACGCCCTTCTGCAATTTGTCTTCAATGGCAGTAGCGCCTGCCAGGTCGAAATCCTTTTCTATCAAGTCTCCAGCTTCTTCGATACGGTCCTGCCGATCGACGAGACTAGTAGCCGCATCGTGGTATACTTTCTTCCATATGTTGTACTCTTGCTCATCAATAAATTTGTATCCGTAGAGCAAGGTTCGCAGGCCTTCAGTTGCAAAGTCTTCGATGTGCTGAAAACAACGCTCGAAAACAGCCGCTTCATTGACGGCTAGCGATTCATCGACCATGTGGTCAAAGTATTCCTCTTCGTCTATGATCACGGAAGCAAACGACTTCCTAGGCATCTGAAGCGAAGTCTTGGGGGTTGCATATTCAATAGAATTGGCACCAGATTGAGGTTCAGTATTAGTTTCGCGATCCTCAAGCCACGACTTCATCTCCTCGCGGAATGGCTTGAATCTGTTCCCAACCCCACTTGTTCTTGGGGCAGCACCGATGCTAGTCCGCGCGAGATCTAGACTTCTACTCAAGTCAATACTCATGCTGTTCCTTGGACTGCCATTGTATGCATCACTCCTTCGCCTTAGGGCGTGCTCCGCATCCATGCTCTTGCGCATGCTGGATCTTCGCTCAACTTCCGCCTTTTTCTGTGTCGCGAGGTGACTGAGCTTCAAACGCTTTACAACCGCCGAGTCTGCTCCTTTGCAGAACACACATCGGCGGCCGTCAGGAAATCGGACGATTATGGACATGCGCTTCCTCTTACTGGTGAACTCAATGACATCAAGAACAGTGTAGATCTCGACGGTCTCAGGGCCAGTAGACCCGTTGGGACGAGTCTTCAACGTAATTGTCTGGGCAGCTCTATCAATGACCATGTAGCCGAGATCTTGCGCCGCTCGAACAAGAGCAAGTTCATCCGGCGAGGCAGCTTGAAAATCGACGGTGCCATCTTCCTGGGTTTCAGGGAGACAGGTGTGGCAGAGTGCCAATGAGAGCAAAAAGAATCTAGCCTTTCGCGCAAACACGCCATGTGGCTTGTGGCGCAGGTATTCAAGCAGCTGTTGTGTCTTCAGTTGCGATTGCCCCTTGACCGACCGTGGTCCAGTGCTCATGAATTGAGGGACTGCAAGGGCTCCCCTTCCATACTCAGCTTCTGAGCTTCTATCATCTGTGATGGTTGACTCGACAGTATATCGGGTTGAACTCGACCCTCGTGACTTCCGTGCCTTCTGTTTGCCTTTTCCTGCCGTTTTACCTGCCGGAGCCGCTAAAGCAGCTTCCTTCTGAATATCAAAATCATGAAGCCAGGAGACTCCGGCAACACTCATTTTGCGAAAACGCATAACGTTGTCTGTTAGAGTCCCGGTCTTGTCGGAGAAAACATAGCTAATCTGGCCTAGTTCTTCGTTGATAGTTGTAGTATTGGCTTGCATGGGTGTGTCAGAAATCGGGTCGTACATATCGATGTCGTTCATGAGTACCAGCTGCCACAACTTGACAATCTCCAAGCTCACGTACAACGAGAGCGGGATCATCGTGTTGAACATAATGATGAAGCTGGATAGGATTTGCCCAGCTGGTACTCTCGCGCCGGACAGGTACCACGATTTGGATTCGACTTTCTTGGCCCAGATCTGGTAAGCAATAGTGCATATACTAGCCAAGCCGAGAACGAAGAAAACCACGATTATGACGACTCTGTTGACAACGAATTGCATGGTAGGCGCCTTAATTCTCGGATTTTTGTTGGCGTTCATTCGAATCTTGCACTCCTCTCCAGTATTAATCACCATTCCGACAACAGTATTTGTGTTGCGAAGAATGCTGCCGCGGTAGACAATCTCCGTGGTGGTAAGTGGTAAGGTATCGCCGTCTACTGTGACTCTGCCCTCGAAGTTGTACAGATCCATATTGGGATCCTCAGCCACAAATAAAGCATCGCACTTTGCTATGGCATTCGCATCCTTACATTTGCCCGCCATATTGGGAGACGGCTGCTTGGCTTTGAGGTTGGTTTCGCCATCTAGCGCCATGGTTTCAATATAGGCGATATTATTCACGCCGTCGGAATGAAGCAAAACAATATCTGCCGGAACCGGGTCGTTTCTGGCGAGTTTTATTATGTTCCCAACCTTGACATCTTGCCACTTGGTGGGCACCCAAACATCCGCATCGTCAGAGGCGGTTTCGGACTCGGAAACCTCGCGCATAACTTTGGTTTCTCGCCTGTTTTCCGCCTTATCCAACTTGTAACGGCGGACATCGTCATAACCCTCTTTTGCCATACTCAAAGTGATGAAGACCAGCAACGGGACGATTGTCGTGTATGTACCAGTAGTACTCAATCCCGGGATCATCTGCATGATTGAAATGATCAAGAAGTAAAAATTGGCGATCTTCCCGAACTGGAACAAAAGTTGTCTCGGCAAGAAATTCCATAGCGTATACCTAGAAGAACGTATCGAGTTCCCGATATAGTCCTTCTTTGTCCGTTCGTCTATACAAGGGCGCCTCCTCGACGGATCCAGGTATATATGCCGTCCATCCTTACTTGGTGGGATATCCTGAATCCTAAGGATGCGCTTTCTCAGTTCCTTGTATGTCTTCTTGCAGTTCGTTTCAACTTTTGCAATCAGACCATGTTTCCTCTGCTGTATAACCCATTGCGAGTAATTTGGTAGCGAATCAGTCATAAAATTGCTCTTTGACTCTTGTATCGGAGGAAGTTCTGTTGCAGGCGGCGCAGTAACTTCAGGTCGTATGTCTTCTTTCTTCTCCTCGGGTCGTGCCTCTGTTGGCGGAAATGGGTAGCCATCCTGCGGCGGTTGTGGTGGTCCGCTTTCGGCAAGCTCGATGTCTTTCGGGGGAAGCGTCCCGACACCTCTGGTGAAAAGAGCGCGTCTCAGCGAGTACCCTCGATCGCGACCTGTTGGAGAGGTCGGTGATAACCCTGGTGATATCGCTGGCTGCCATGGTGGAATAGGTGCGCTATTTGCTCTTGGTAATGGGGCCCTGGACTGTGGGCTAAGTGGTGAGGGGGTCCTCTGTGCAGAACTGCCCCGGCCATCGGCGGCCCTTGTGTCTATTGTCAAGTTTCGAGGTGGTGCATTGTTGTCCGCGGTGGCAGATGTAGCATCTGCCTTTGGCTCATCTGTCATGCTTTGTATGAGCCGGTCCCTAACGCCCTTGGTCCTCCTCCTTCATGCGGAGTGGCTTCAGCCAGAGGAATTCTCCAGTACAGGAGGGTCCTCAGAGGGTCGCGCGGGAGCCTTGTTGGTTGTCGGAGAGGGAGGTTTCGCACTCTAATAAAGGTAGTAATATTTAGTTGGCCGCATTGAACACGACGCCGACTTGAACAGGAGTGCGCGTCGTGTCGAAATGGTTGGCTGTCGCTCTGACTAGACCGACCGACTCGATGCAGGGCGAACACTAAAATGGTTCTTGGCGAGATCTAGCATTTGACACTGACACTGCAAAACGAATGACTTTCGACTTTCGAATTCGAAGATTGTCTCTGGAATAATAGCGATAAGGAATAAATTAACCCTCAAAGAGTGAGCATGGTAAGGGTAGAATATTGCCAGGGCCAAGACCACGACAGGCAAACCGGCCGAATTGCCTTGCGCCGGTTGAATAGAGTTGTGGCAGTGCTAAGCCACGTGGTGGCTGACTAGTATGGAAAAGTGGCTGTTCTAGAAATAGCTACTTTTGTTGTCTCCCCCTGTTGACTGTGTCTCCCCGCAACCGGTCGATTCAGCGCCTTTTCTTAATTCTTATATATCACAGTAGATCTCTCTCTCACACGAATCGTTTCTTCCTCTGATTGATCCTCATTGATCCTCATTGATCCTCATTGTTAATTACCATGTCTTCCACAATACGGTACGTGATACGTGACGTACGCTCCACACAACACGAGTCGTCCACGTCGTCCCCGCAAGCTACACAGCCCCACGCTCACGACAGATCGTTCTTTCCTCATTTTTGGCCCACAAAAGTCATCCCCACGACCCCGTATTGCGCAGTTGTTTTCGTCTGAGTAACGTGTTTTTTTTTATCACGTTATCGCCAATTGTTGGTATATGTCTCACTGCACTCCAAAACCAGCAAAAAACACTAGGCCGGCCAGCACTGCTTGCATAGCACCAGATGAGAGTAAGGGTCCAAGTAGCAACGCTTGAACACAGCGTTGTCTCGGAAACTTTATACTCCTGCGTGCATATGCGTATTGTTTGTGTTACACTTGAGGTGACGTAGGGACTGGATATCCCCCGACACGAGACCTAAACGCGGGTGATTGAGGGCATGACAACCAAGATGATAACCAAGCCCACGGCAGTTTTGATAATCATGCAGTCAGGCTCTGCACCCCAAGGAGCTGTTGATGATTACCAATGTTAAAATATCATCACCAATCTATCACTAATATATGTCGTAGAGGCTGAAGCATTCGGTCGTCTCACAACCCGTGCTTCACCGTCGGCACGGAGTTCCTATTAAGACCCCAATTTCTATATCCCATCACCGAACAGTCTTTCCCGGTCATCATCATTCATATCAGCCCAAATATGCCATCATCATCCGAACTTCCCCTGCCTCATTCCCGTCCCAAGACTGGGTACTGGGGTTTATGGCAGTTGGCATTATGATCAGCTCAGTCTGTCGTTCATCGACGCCAGGCACTCCCTGCCATCTCTCCTCCTCTCTATATCGTCTCGTCTGCCCCCAACTTCACAATCCTCGCTCCCCCGCCACCACAGTCAGCCTCAGACACCTCTGAAACCGCATGATAGCATCACTCACTCACACCCAAAATTTTGTCCCGGCCCGTTCACTGCCGTGCAAGAGGTACTTCGGACCCATACACAGATCCAGCGGCTCAGCACTTCGCTTGTAAGTACTTCTTCACAGCCATGCACGAAGGGCAAAGGGGAATTTGGACCAGTCGGGCCAGAGGAAACCAGGGAACAGGGGGCAGGAACACCTCGGACGATTGCCGGTTCGTCTACGATGCCGACAGGCCCTCATGCAGCCCCCAACCGGTCATTCGTGACAGACCCGGTCTACAAGCCATCGATCGATGCAAATGGTCGCATAGTAGGCAAAAGGGCACAGAAGGGCCGGAGCGCAACGCCCTTGGCGCAACGTGGCAAATAGATTGGAGGCAGTAGAGATGTTGGCTGTTGATATACGACATACTATCGGGGCGCCCGCACATACCCCGCACGCAGTCTGTGATGGTGTGTATGAGGTCGGGAAGTTTTCGATAAGGCGCGGGGATCATATGGATAATCCTCGCGGGCGATGTGTTTCGGGACTTGCGGCAACCCTTGGCGAGCGTGTCGCCTCACTACTCGAAGAGCTGCGTGGCTAGTTTATTAAGATGGCGCATATACTCTAGGGGTAACACTGTAGATGCCCAGTAAGTGATAGATTGTGGCTCGTGGCCCTGTGGTCTGTGTGGCAATCTCAGAACAACACTCCCTCTTACCGCTAATGACATTAGCTATCTATTCACAGGGCGGGAAGGGTCTGGATTTGATTTCAATAGTTCCATATAATGATGCTGCCAGTCGATGGATTGGGTATTGTACACTCAGGCACATTGCTGAAGTATTCTGCATCCCCTGTTCACGCATGAGGCCCAGCCTGGTCCATTAGAAAGTCGGTCAGTGAGGTAGGTCGTGTAACTGCTGTGAATCACCCGCCTGGTGACAACAACCCAACAGTTGTTAGAAAATGAGTGTTCCAATTAAAGTGTTTACAGTCTATATAATTCTACCTGAAAAGCAAAAGATGTGTGGCGCAAGCCAATGAACGCAAGATTATTACTGTAGCTCGTAAATTACAAGTTTGACAAGCCTGTCTGCAATACCGTAGGAAAATGAAAATGCAAAATAGAGATGCGATTGGACCGAAGGGGGTATTCCGTTCTATAACCTGTCGTCATATCGCCCATCCCTCGAAGTAACCTCCCTCATAAACCGCGTAGCGAATGATATATAGACAAAGGAAAGATGTCGAGGTCCTGCCCGAGTGTATTAGGTAGTGTGTGGCGAGATTTGAAAGTAATATGCGTAGCTGTCGTCGTCGCCGTCTCCGTTTCCGCCTTTGTATGCCCATGTATGTGTTTTTCCTCCGGGCCAATTTTACCATCTATCCCATCCCATTCGTATTCACCCTGTCGCCAACCAACCACCAAACTCCATATCCGTGCCATCATATCCTAATATCCCCTAGATATCTCTCAAGTGAAAGATCCCTGAGATCCTCCTCGTTTCTTGAATTGCCGCTCCCACTCTCGTTGTCGCTGTCGCTGTCACTTTCGCTATCCTCCGCTAGATCTGAATACCCTTTATTGTCCCCGAACTCAGAAGCTTGCGCTCCTGTTGGAGACGCTGACTGCTATAATTCATCCGCTTTCTCCCGGCACGCTGCTGGTGTAAAGCCAGTCCCCACCTTGCCAGCAACGATGCGCCACTTCTCTTGCTCATAGTCCTGAAGTGCGACGCGAAGTTTCTGAACCTAAAGTAGCACCATGTTAGCTAGTAAAATTTATGCGAAGATGGGGTTATTATTACTGTCTCATCGGTCCACTGCGTAGTCTTAGCTTTGAGTTTCGTACAGTAGCGCACTTGCAGTGTTCCAGATGATCGTCCGGGGAAGAACTCGGCGATTTGCTTCCAGGTCAAAGATTTGTTCTCTTTGAGGTCGACGAGCAGTTGGTCATCTTCGGGAGTGAACTTCAACTTCGGTCCGCGCGGCTTCTGAGCTGGCGATGGCATTCCTGGTTGGCCGACTACGCTTGGGGCGCCTTGAGACATCATTCCTTCATCAACACCACCATGCCTTGACATTTTCGACGGACGTCCTGAGTCCGGAATATGATGGTGGTGATGATGCTGTGGTGGTTGGGGCTGGCCGTACCCCACCATACTTTGCTGCCCCAGAGATTCCAAACCATCGTCTTCGAGCCCTAGGTTCATATCAAGCTCTTCGTGTGGCCGCCCTCTCTTCAAACTTGACGAGCGTTGCTGGCTTGGAGTACCGTACGTTAGATGCTGACCGCCTCTGAAGTGCGGTTGGCTGGCAAGCTGGGCCATGGGATCTCCAAGCAGCATAGGTTGGTGGTGATGCTGCGACTGCTGCCCACCAAGGTCTTGCAGCGGGTCATGGTTTTGAGCGCCAGCGTGTTGGAGTTGTTGATGATGCTGTGGCTCGTACAGATGCTGTTGTTGGGTGCCCTCGTCCGCATTTGATACCTGTGCAGAGTAATTGTAGCCCGGCACTACTCGATATGGTGCCGCCAGCGTGCATGGATTCTTCCAGAGCGGATCGCTCTGGCAGCTTGCCGAAAATGGAAAATGTGAAATAAGTATGGTGCTTGTTTGGTGATGTTTCTGAATCTCGCGAAACTATCGCGTGTGTTTGGTGTTTCCCACGGTGGATGATTTTGTTGTGGTCTATATCAGACTTTACTATAGGAGGGTCCAACCGAGTATGTTTTCTAAGCTGTAAACGAATAGGCTGTAGGGTATTCGGAAGGCGGGAGCAATATAGATATAGCTAGTATCAAAGAGCGGAGGAAGATCGAGGATATGGCAACTTATTATATGGGGTGGCCCTTGATCCGATATCCACATGCCAAGCACCACGACTGAGAGATCTTCCCCGTGGAGCACAACGATCTATGCGGCAGGCGGATAACCTAATTACTGGTATTAAAGCGACCCTCGAACTCGCCTGAAGAGCTGGGACGAGACAGAGCCTGATGCTGGGTTGTGGCGTGTGTGGCTATCCTTGGAGTACCGGTCATGGATGTTGTGGTTCTTGGGCATTGCCGTATGCATAATCCGTGGATCCCCTCCTCTTAGGGTCCTGACCCAAAGTGGACTCTCTGACTATACTGTACCATTACAACCCTGGTGCTTCCAGGCATCCGCTGACCGCATTATTGTAGGGCAGGCAGGGGGGAGAGGGGCGATGATCAGATTGGCTTTTCCCGATATGGGGGTCAAATTGCCAACCGTGTGCAAGAATAGGAAGGGGTTCGCATCGAGCATGAAGTTTGGAAAACAAAAGGGAGGCTGATGCGACACGGCGGGGCGATGGCATCGAGGAATCCGAGGGAAACGTGTGTGGCGTGGAAGTATGAAACCAGTGCCACATTGTGGCCCGGAAGAGCAGAAAGGAGACGGACGACACGTGGGAATGAAAATACTACCGCGGCCTCCAGGCGGCTGTCGGATAGAAGGCCATTACTTCTGTCACTTCGGCTTACTCTGCTGCAGACTCTCCAGCCCCCGTGTAAGGTACTATTATTGTATGCCATGCCGGTCATACTCCTCGTCTTCATTCAGGGAGCACCGTTGAGCGCATCCCTGGCCCCTGGACTCGTAGTTAGTGACGGTTCTGTAAGGTACTGGTGCTAGTGAACGCCAACGCAACCCACTCTGAAATGGGCATTGTATGTACTGAAATACAGGTACAAAATTATCACACATGACATGGATGACAGGCAAGGTCTGCTCCTTTTCCATAGGGCCGCGGCGAATATCACGGAGATGACGTGATGAAACGGTCCAATGGATACTTCGGGCGGAGAATTCGTCTCATGGGGTCTAGGGCTTCCCATGGAGATTGTCAAGGCTTTTTTTTATGGTGCCCACGTTGAATTTCCTTATGGGGACAAGAAAAGACCGAGCACAGTACCTTACTATGGTAGGCGTAGTAGAGGGCGTAGTAGGGGCGAGTAGGGGCGAGTAAGGGTGTAGTAGTCGTAGTAGGGCACGAGGGACCCAGCATTATTCCCGCCTCACTAACGTTACCGAGCCCTGGTGAGACATTACCACGAGGTCCCACGAAATAATCTGGGGATGATGATGATGATCGCTACCTCCTCTACATCAAGGCGAAGTACCGAGTAAATCCCGGTAACAATTGAAATCCAGTAGTACCTTCAATAGTTCAATCTCACTCCCAAGTACGTACAGCGTACAGCGTACAGTGTCCAAAACGCCACAAGTCGCATGCTCCTAGTACTCGAATTAGTACTCAAATATTCGAATATTGTGGTTCTCGACGGCCTACACAGGAATGCCCTGCCCGTAAATGAAACTATTGTCGAATGAGCGTTGATGCGGGTGAAGCTACTACGTAGCTATGGTTCGTGTGGGCAATCGATATCCTTGGCCTTAATCTGTGTCGGTATTACCGCCCGCTCGCCGTCAATGCCATACACGGCGAGTTTCATGCATGCTAATTTCTGTTAAAGCATAGTACGGTCAGGCGTCCAAACAACACGGCCGTTCCAAACAAAAATCGGAGTTCGTCAATACTATTAAGATTGCGTTTACATGCGCTTCATGGAAGTTCAAATAGAAGCAAAATAATGACGGAATGTTGAAATGACGAGTCGACAAAAATATCTTTCATGTCAACCCCCCTGTCCAGTTATTTCTGGCCACACCGGAAATTTCACTACCGTTAGAAGAAGTCATCACCATCAATGCACTTACTCTGGTAAATATCTTCGTGTTCCAAAATCATGCCACCTAAGCACCGTGTCAAGCCACATCGCGCTCAATAAGAACTTATCAATCAGCTCCATAATCGATAATACGCTAGAGTGTGTATATTTTTGGGAATCTAAACCGAATTCGATCAATACATATGCTAAAGTACAGTACACAATATTACACTACAGCCCTGTCCAGGCGCCCGCAAACGCCCCTTAAATTGTCATGTCCCATCCCAAGCCACAATCCATGCCTTGACGCGTAGAACGATCCAAATTGCTTCTAGAAGCTCGCAATCTTATACCCCTTAAGCAAAATTATCCGACCGGTCCACCCAGATATCTTCCAGTTCGGCAAAATTTTGGAAGTGTAGGGGTCGATGTTGGTCATTGTAGAAAGGTAGGGGTGTGTCAATCTTCACGTGAACTGGCTTCTTCTCGATTCCGCCGAATGCGCTTCCCATGAAGCTGTAGTTCCAGGTGTTGTTCTCCGGTACGAGGAAATATCCTCGGATCTTGTCAGACAACAGAAGTTGGCATTTCTCTCCCATGCTCGTACTGAACCCTTGAGGCTGTTCGCTGCCAAGGTCCTTGTTCTCCGCTCCCCACTTGTATCCTTGCGGAGTGAGTGCCCACGATGCGAGAGAAACACTTCCTGGTGTGAACGAAACCGTCATAGTGATTGTTTTCTTGTCCCATGAGTTGTGGGAGTTCATGAGGCGCGCATGTTGTGTAACATCGGCCGCAGTCATGTATGGGGGTTCATTTCCGGAAATAGTATGAATAATACCGAGCGGCTCCAGCTTCTCCAGGTACTCATGCTGAGGCAACTGATGTGGCAGTTGAACATCGCGAGTATTGCCAATCTGTGGAACCATGACGATACAGCGAATCTCCTTGACTTGGTCATTATCAGGCGGGGATGAGCCATACAAGTACCCAGCAACTTGAACACGCAGATCCGCAATTGTGATAAAGCGCTTCAGTACGTTCTTGGGCATGATATATGTGAAATGATCATCCTCCTTGATGTCATCTGAAGAAATGTAGATGTTGTTCGCACGGGTTCGTAGATTAGACGTGGCAATAGCCCTCGTACGCCATTCTGTCTTCGATGCAAAGGTTTGCTGCTCGAACTGGGATGTGGTTGTGACAATGATATCCTCTCCGTGGACGTTCTGCGTCTTGGTGGTAACGGCAGTAAGCTGCTGCTGCTCCTGTTGCTGCTTCTCGATTTCCGCTGCTTGTTGGCGTTGCATAGACGGAGCACTAATCTCCATACCCAAGATAATATCACGGACTTCGCTACTGGTCAAACTGGAGGTGTTGACATTGTTCTTCTTTCCGTAGTCATTCAAAATGAGATCTCGGAGTTGCGTTTCTACCTTGATCCAATCTTCATCCGACAAACTTGGCCAAATATGATGTTCTTGTGTGATGACGGTTTTGTCTGGCCTCAGGAGAAGCTTTGTCTTGTCTGCATTGACGTGGAGAGCACGCAGGATTAAGACGAGACGAGAGAACGCCGTGTAAGAGGATATTGTCTTCAGCCAGTCATCGTACAGGTTGAAGAGTACCATTTGAGGCTCAGTAGCACGAAGAATCATGTCGTTGAGCTTTTCCAACTTGATCGCCGATTGGAACGGCAGCTGCAGTTCGGAGGCACGAATGGAGATATTCGGGAAGTCGAGCAAATGGACCTCTAGAGGGTCCAATAGACCCTTCCTTGTGACAATAAGCTGTTTTGGTTGTTCTTCAACCGGGAGCGAACGGATGAGAGCAGCCACTTCTTCAGCAGTTTTCCACTTCGCTAGTTGACCCAAACGTTTCTGTCCAGCCCAGACACTAGTATGGATAATCTTCAAGAACAGTTGACCCGTACGAGGGTTGAATATGAAGATGGCGCCGTTGATGGGTTTTGTCGTCAAATTACCCTCGAAAGTTTTATGAATGGTGACACGGTAAACGTTAGTGTCGTCAATGAAAAGCTGGATTTGGTTGCTAAACAGCTCAGAATAGTTCTGGGAGTTCAGGAACTCTTGGTTGCTCTCCGAGGCGTAGAGCTGAAGACCCTTGCGGATACGTTCTCGAAGAACATACAAGGCTGGGTTAGCCTTCATGATCTTGGCCATAGCTTGCTGAACAAGCGTCTTCAGACCTGGGAAGTATTGCCCATAAGCCGAGTAGAGATTGTATGCCAAGTCAATACCGATCATAAGGCCAGTCGCTGAAGGATAGATACTCATGCTATCAGTGGTATAGTCCAGGTATTTTGCGCGAGTGTATCGCTCAATGTCATGAGAATCGTAGTCACCATACCGTAGCTGCACATCGACCCAGAATTTGTTGGTTGTCGTGGGCTCAATAACATCCTTGGTATCGAATAGAATTGATGGTCTTGTTACATTCCATTTGTGACTCGCGAACAGGAGGATATCGGCGCACGAGCTGTTCATCTTGTAAGATTTTCTCGGATGAATGGTTTCCTTTTGAACAGTTTCGATGCCCAAAGACTCCAATTCTTGATCAAATACTTGACAGAGATCCATAACGACGTTCTCGTGGATCTTTTGCCACAAATGAGCTCTGAAGATTTGGATAAGAGAGATCTTCAAGGTGGGAATCTTTCCGTGCAAGAAAATACCAGTAAGATCCAGTTGTACTTGGAAACCGACGTAAACATTGGCACGGTTGATTGTTGGAGACCACCACAACGTAAAGCGACGGTTGGGAATTTGGTTCAAACCAGACCGTTGGGCGTTCGTCAGTTTCTTGAATTTCATAGACTCTTCGAATCCACTGTTGTGCAGCACAAGATAGTCGTGACGCAAGTAGAGCTGATCTTGATCAACTCGGAAACCAGCCCATTCCGTGGCGCCCGGCTCGAGTGATATGCTTTTAACAGCGAAGCTGTGGGCTTGGGGTATTAGGCGCTCAACTCCTCTCTTACGCATAAGGAGACATGGGATTTCTGCTACGTTTCCAAACATCTGGGCGAAAAGCTGAGGGAACTGTTGCGTATGCGTTGGGTTCCACATCATACGGCGCTTAGTCCACACGCTGAGACCTAATGACCTTGCTAGTGCTACCGTGTCCCAGAAGAGAGTTGAATGCCAGCGTTCGCTCTGTGCAAAGCCAATCATATTCTCAGGGTACACGTACCAGCCGTCAGTGTCGATTAATCCTGCAAGAACAGCAAGCCGGACGGATCGTGAATTCTTTAGGTAGACTAGTGGGATATGTTTTTTGTCCGCTTCAGGGCCAGTCCCAACACGCGAACGCACGCCAAGCTGATCTAGAGCATAGAGGAGTGTGTTAATCCGAGGGTCGGTATTGGTATGCTGAATAATTTGGTCCAGAAGTACTTCTTGCTCATCATGCTGTAGATTACCGTATGCCTGGCTTCCGGTTTCTAATCGATGGGTCTGTTGGTTGCTAGTATCGACAGGGTCGAAATCGGCACCGCCCATTCTACCATGGGTTCTGTTTTCATCTTCGGCTTCGTCGTATTTATCCCCAATAACTAAATCGACAATGTCCATTTCGAGCTCCTCATCTTGGTCCTCTAACACGTCGTCGTTGATATCCATTGGCTCATCAGGCACAGAAGGTACACCAATAATATTCATAAACTCTGTATCAGACCTAAGCTGAGAAAGGCTCTCATTAGGAATAGATAACGCTGGGGGTGACAAGGCTAGTATAGACTGTGAATCTGGATCGCCCATTTCGACAGCGTCGATTTCCGCAGCTGGTGAGGAGCCATGTCTATATATAGGGGGCGACGAGCCTAGTATAGACTGTGAATCTGGATCGCCCATTTCGACAGCGTCGATTTCCGCAGCTGGTGAGGAGCCATGTCTATATATAGGGGGCGACGAGCCTAGTATAGACTGTGAATCTGGATCGCCCATTTCGACAGCGTCGATTTCCGCAGCTGGTGAGGAGTCATGTCTATGTATAGGAGGGGATGAGGCTAGCACCGGGGGCGAAGTAAGGTTATCCATTTCGACATCGTCGATTTCTACGGCCGGCGAGGTAGGGCCCTGAACATGTATAGCAGGTGACGAGGCCAGCACTGGAGGCGAGGTAAGGTTATCCATTTCGACATCGTCGATTTCCGCAGCTGGTAAAGAGCCCTGTACATGTATAGCGGGCGACGAGGCTAGCACTGGCGGCAAGGTAAGATCATCCACATCATCAATGAGAGAATCGACGTCGTCGATTACTTGAGGCGCCTGCCAAATTCGGGCCTGGCCAGGTTGGCGAGTAGCTTGGAATGTCCATCCAGCGGCTAGGCGTTGTTTAATAATAGTCTGGCGTGCATAGCGTCTTGCTGGTCGCTTGGTATGGTCTTCAATAGTAGGAGGAAGGGGCTGGTTGGAGACGCGGCTCTTCCCTACTGTTGCGTAGCTTATTCCCCCGTGCCAGGAAAGCTGGAGGTCGAGCTCAGCGGCATGAGAAGTAAGGAACTCTCGAACTGCAGCCTCATGATTAGAGTATATAGTAGTAGAGCGGCGATTTCCATCTCCAAGCCATAGGCCAAGGAAGTAAGGGTCGATTGGTATAGCTTGCTGAGGTAGTTCAAATCCTGGAGACCTAAATAAACGGTACTTGCCTCTCTCGTCATTATTGAGGGCTGCGAATTGAGCGGCTGTCATCTGGACAGTATCGTAACGCTCAGCTATAGACACGTTGACGTTTGCTATATTATCCTCCATACTAGAATCGGCGTCGTCCATTTCCTCGAGGTATGATAAGTGGTCGTGTTCGATAGGGTCTATACTATTACCCTCTACCTGGGCCTGGCTTGAGTTTGAGCTTGGTAATGACGGGAATGCATAAGCGCGTCCATACTTCGTATAGTTACGAGAACAATAGACGCGTATCTTAAGATTAGAGCCATCTTTATTCCAGAGGAGGAACATATTTGGTAAGCCGCTATCAATCCGAATCTCCCCACCTTTGCCATCAGCAGATTTAGCAAGGAAACGACGGCGAAGTGTCGCTAGAGTTATATCACCTAAGTCGTGAATCTCCCGGCTCTTAGTTACAGCAGCAGCAAATGCATCCTCCTTAGTCGTAAAGAAGATCGGTGGATATTTATTATGCCCTTTAAGGTTTGTTCGCTTTGAATTACCCCAGGCGAAGGTAGCAAACTCGGCCCTTGATCCTTTACCAACAGGGATATTGACAATATATGACTCTTGGCGGGAGGTAATACCAGTTGTACCGTTAAGTGTATTCCGGATAGTATCTGATCCCTTCTTACCGCGCTCAGCTTGAAGCACCCAGGCAATAGAACTCTTTAAGGCAGATAAAAAGTCCGGGCGATTCTTGACCAGATTATTAGGTCGCTGCGCATCTGCTGGGATAGAGCTAGGGATAGGTAGGTCGCCAAGCTGGTCCTCAAAGCGCTGATGATGTCCTTGAATAGTAGGTCCTTGATAGTTGTTTCCAGAGCCCTTCTCCTTATATAAGACCAGGATATGGTTTGGTGTAACGACAAGGTCTTCTTTCCGCGCACCGATCTTGATGCGATATAGTTGGTCTTTGCCGTTAACTATATTAAAGGCGCGTCGAGGTCCACCATCTGGACCAAGGAGTAGATCGCCTTCTTTGACATCCTCGACTGCGATCTTAGTGCCATTGTGACGCAGCAGTTGTGTCCCTTTGGCGAGACAAGCTTTCTCCCAGAAGAGACCTTCCCAAGATGGGAAAGCTGTGGCCTTGAAGAGAGTATGTTCTAAAATGGTTTCCACGCCTCCAAGCGCCTGGATAACATCCGTTCTGTATGCATTCAAGTTCCACAGCTTACCATCGTGTCTTTGGCTGGTCCACCAGAATGGATTGCTCTTCATTAGCTGATATGTTTTGAATTCTGTCCGAGCACGGAAACCCTTGTCGAAGCTCAATGTGCTCCTATCCTTCTGGAACAGCGTGTTAATACGCGGCAATCCACGGTCCCAGCTGTCTTCGAGATCTTCCAGTGTTAAGCGTCGGTTTTGCTGATTAGCTTCAAGGCGCTTCTGGGAGTATTCAGTCCACACTCGCTGAGAATCTATAAATTCTGCCTCCCAAGGAATAATATATCGGAAAATATTTGGGATCAAAGTATCCTCGTCGTGGGTCATACCAGCACGATAATGGGTGACACCAGTATCTGTCTGTTTCGACCAACGCTTATCGCTGGTTGGGATCAAGATATGCGAGCCAGATATCATGCCCAAACCTCCTAATTCCTTTGGCGTGTAGAATACAGCAGGCGGGAACCTAGAAGGCATCTTAGAATTCAGCCCAATCTTGACTCTCGTCTGAATCTTAGTTTCGCATTTGACAATGGTGTCGAGAAGGTTAACCGTAGAGACGGCGGCTTCTCGATAGTATGTGAAAAGCGCGATGAGACTGGTGTTCCATTTGTTGGCAATTTTGGTGAACGTGGTTGAACCAGAAGACATCAAAATCTGTCGAATGCGATTGTTGAACTTGGCAATATCTTCCTCTGTGACCTGTAAGAAAGCATGTGCAGTCCTCTCTTTGCTTGTATTATCGACCAGCGACCACACACTATCCTTAACTGGGAACTCATCGTTCATGTTCCTAGACTTCGGTAGGATTCGGACCTCAAATCCACACATGGAGAATAGCAAGTTGGGGTTATCCCTGCTGTAAACACTTGCGAAAGTGTCGTCCCACTCAATAGTGGTAACTGAGCGCGGTAATCTATTTTTCAAGTCCCAGAACACTGCCCGGCCTAGATTCACATCGTGCCTCATCAAACGCATGCGAGAATCCCTCGGCCAGCACTTCTTGTTGCGATAGCCAATAACATTCTCAAAGTTGGGATCAGGCTGTTCCGTTAAGAAGCGCTGAATAAGATCTCTCGACTCGTCGGCTGAGAATCGGAAAAACACCCAGATTCGATCGATATATCTCGTGTAAAGTCTGATAGGATGTCTGGTTTCGGTCTCTCGGTCCCTGAATTGCAAGAAATCATTGGGGCTCTGAGGGGGTCCAGCAATCTCGCTAGCGCGCTGCAGACCCAACAGCAACAGATCTAAAACAAGGCCATAATATTGGAAAACAAATGCGGAGAATTGCAGCCCACGGATCATACCATAACTGTTGACATGGTTCATGTCCTTGTAAGTCAGCTGGACATTGTTCTTTGACGTGATGTAATCTGCCAAATTGTGGTCCATAATGAGGCGGAGAAGTCGATTCAGAAGCGTCAAGTCAATCTTCTCGTACACTTTCGACAGCTGCGTTTCAATCATTACATCACATTCTCCGTTCTCGGTCTCCCATACTTTGTCGAGGTTGTTGATGCCTTGGGCCCATTTATAGGTCAAAAGCGGCGGAACTTCGGAGTCGGATGGCTTGATCCACGCTGGGAACAAATGGCGTTGGTCGGCTTGGTACCATAGGTACTGGTCAAGGTATGCATCGCTGATTTTCTCGACCGGCTCGATATCGTAAACTGGATTTATAGTACTGTAGTTGTCGTTCATATCTATTCCAACTTCCTTGAATGCTCTTTGAGTAAGCAGGAAGCGCTTGATTCTTTCCAGTGTAGTACCAGGGCTATCATATGCTTGCTCGATTAAGGCAAGCTCTTCGCGCTGGCTTTGGTTCAGTCGTCCCTTGACGGAATAGGCTTCTCGTAAACGTTCGAGGGCGAGGATGAGGATTTTGGTATCGTGCTTGTATGAAACACTAGGGAATGGGATAGGTGAGAACTTGCGAGACTCCAACCAGTGAACAGTTGTTGTGTAAATAGCGACAGCCTCCTCTGAGGAAACATAGGGCCCATCCTTCATATAGTTGTGTTGCCTCTCTTGCTCTGCCTTAAGCCAAAGACGAGTCAACCTACCCAAATTCTTCTTTGCGACTGTTTTGTCGACTGTTGCGCCTCTTCGAATACGTTCGCGATTGTAATGTGCCACTGAAATCCACCAATCTGCTTTGCTTTTAACATAGCGCAGAATAATGTTCTCGATTGGTGCGGGCAAGCCTGGCACCTTCCAAGGAATGTTACTCTTCCAACATCTCCAAGCCTCGGACAAATGCTGCAAAACGGTGTTAACCTTATTTTGCTTAATGCCCTCGGGCATCATGTCCATTAGGTCAGCCATAACTGATGCACGAAGTTCAAGGTCAAAGTGAGACTCCACACGTTGCTTTGTGACAGTCTTGGCAACCCCCTTGCTGTGCCTTCCTTCGAATTGTCGAGAAAGCAAATTCCCAAGCCACCTTTCTAGGAGTGGGATAATGCCACGCATGAAGAAGAGCCATACTCTCCAAGCAGGCGCCCAGAAACCACAGCCAGGGCCTTTGCCAACTGGGCCAGAGTTAAATCTGTAGTAGATAAGATGTTTTAAATCCTTGCAAGACCGGATTTGATGCATAAGCTTGTACTTATATCGGTACATGCCAGTCAACTGGCCCACGTGGTTGAAAGCATACAGAATTCCGTCTGCGAGTTGGAATGCGTCAATATTCCCAAGACGATATTGGACTTGAGCATCAACAATAAGCTTGGTGAGTCTCAGAATTTCTCTCATCAAGTGGAAAGCATTTCCGAAGCGCGACTTTTTGCGCTCCTTGGTAGTCAGAGTCTTGACGGGCTTCAAATTGAAGTTGTAGTCAAGATGGAGGTATGTGAGGTTCTTCCTGTGGATCAGAAGATTCAGCATGTTGAAGCCCTGGCGACAAACTTGAAGGCCCGCTTCGACCCAGTCGATCGTAGTCTGTTGGAAGAATTTGGTCTGCTTTAGCGATTTCATAAGATTTTGCTTGTTTTGGGCTTTCGGTTTCTTCTTATGAAGCTCGTTCAAGACATAAGTCTTCAGTAGCTTCTGGTATGACACGCGCACCTTAACCGGCTGCCCTTGGGGGCAGTGCTCAAGGTACCACTGCTTGACAAGGGGGACGTCTTGCGCCCGCACCATACGGCCTGACCTTCTATCGAAGGGGTAAGGGGCCCACCAGAGCGCAATCGCCGACGCGGTCTCGCTAGTATACAGCTCCTCGTCTGCAAAAAACGGCTCAGCTTCTTGCGGAAGTATGAATTCGTCCTCCTCGGCCTCCTCATTGTTGCCATATCCAAATAGCTCGTCTTCATGACTGACGGTGATGTTCTTCGGTGCCACTGATCTAGACGAGATTGGGTTTATAACGGGGTCGAAATAAAATGCCGGTAAACTCGGATCTTCTGCCCGTACATAAACAATTTGTGGGTAAGAGTAGTTGCTTATATGAACGCTTCGTGGTAATGAATTGTACAAGAAGGGAAATTCGACACGGTACTCCGTGCGGATAGGTGCCCGGAAAATGATGCGATCAATCGCATTGAACTCGCCAAAATCTTCGTCATTCGGATCAACATCCTTGTATAGGGGTTCGAATCTTGGGCCGCCTGGAATGGCGACATTGAGAGCCTTCGCGGTGAGGAAAGACTTGAGCTCAAACATGTGGAAGTAGTTCTTATCAACCAAGTCACTCAAGAGCTGGTGGCTCAGTCGGTATAATGTTGCCATTTGAGGTAACGTCAAATTCCACTCCTTGTAGCTTGGACCATTGACATGCGGTGTGTCAAGTAACGGGCGGTTCTCGTAAAACCATTCGTAAACTGCCGCATCTTCGTTCTCGTCCAACTCCATCTGAATAGGTTCCAGCGGCTCCACGTCCTCGATATTCTCGGACCAGGAAAGAGGCGGCTCCTCATCGTCAAAGGGCGGAAATCGCATTCTCTTGAAGTGTCGCCGATCGCTCTTCTCCCTTCTCATGCAAACCCACATCGACGCCCACTGTGCATGGAATACCGGTTCGATAACTCGTGGTATCTCATTCACAAGGGTCAAACATCCGTTGACGTGGTATAGAACCTTTACTTCCCGTGCTGACTCCCAGGGCATGGGCATGTTTTCCAACAATTTCATAACCGCATGTGGCATATATTTCAATGCCCCCAGGTAGCTACGCTTGTCGCTGCTGAATTTCTTTTGCGAAACATCTCCAATATCCTTGACGATCTTTCGTAAATGCTCAGGCGGCATGTCGGCCTTCTGTGTCTCTACGAAGCCGCCTTTGCGCTTCTCCCCAAATCGATTCTTTTGTGACCTTACCCAATCTTTCTTCTTTTGAGCAAATTTGGCGACATGGGGATCTTGAGGTGGTCGGTATCCTGGGGGGGGAGGTGCGCCAGGTGGTGCGCCCAGAGGCTGGGATGGCTGAGCAGATGAGCTCCATCCGGGCGGTGGGGGAGGAGGTATGGACGACATCGTGGAATCGAATATATAGTGATTGTATGCGGTGAAGTCGTTGAGGTCGTAGGTGCCGTTGATCAGTCGATTACTTCCAGGTTGCAGTATCCATGCGTTTCCTGCACCCCTCGAGACGCGCCGAACGCGACGGCAAATGAAAGAAAAGCGCGATCACAGAATGCGCAAAAGAAAACAATTACACAATAGATTTCGATTATCTTTTGATTCTCGCTCCGACGCAAATTGGAGGAGTTGATCAGGAGCTGTCGATAGCTTTGCCTCATCGACTCTTGTCAGGTCAACATCATTATTTTTCCGAGCCACGGTATAATTGGCGCTAGTATGATTTAAGAACGGTGTCATGTGACCTGCGCATTCATCGCACTAATAAAATTAAGCGAGCTCTTAGCCCGCACAACCCCAAATTTACCGGAGTGAGAGAAATCTTGAGATCTCTAATCGTCGACAACACCAAACGCACGACTTCCCGACCATCGAGACATCACGAAGTCACAATGCCGTCCAACAGATTGACATACGTACGTTGCCCATTATTTCGCCATATTTCGAATTCAAAATACTAACAATTGCTTGCTACAGAGACGGAGGAACCCGTAAGCACACCCGAATCTATATCATCGTCGCACCGTCGCCATACAATACCACATCGATGGGCGCGCAGAATGCGGCATATGGGCATTTGCTGATACTTCAATAACAGGTATAACACGACCTCCAACAAGGTCCGCGTTATCAGGACTCCAGGTGGCAAGCTCCGTTACCTCCACCTCAAGAAGAAGGGCACCGCACCCAAGTGCGGTGACTGTGGCATCAAGCTCCCAGGTGTAAGTGAACCACCTTCAATATTTGTCTTCCAGGAACCAGTGCAGAGTCGAAATTGGTGGAAAGAAAAACTTGGAGGCGTCTTGAGGGAAGGATGGCGGGGTGTAAAAATACTCCGATGCGGAAAACGACACAACAGACAGCCACTCGTGTCATCGCAACGCTCTCTCAGACGGTCTATAATCAATCTTGGAAATGGGCAATAGACCTGTCGAAACGTGGAATAAGAACGGGAGGGAAATTCGCTACACTGATTTTGACTCGCACTATGGCACAACGTTCGGACTTGGAAAGAAATGAAAAGCCAGCACCGAACGATAACTGACATGTTTTCTCACAGGTCCCAGCTCTCCGCCCTCGCGAGTATGCTCAAATCTCCCGCCCAAAGAAGACCGTCCAGCGCGCATACGGTGGATCGCGATGCGCCAACTGCGTTCGTGACCGCATTGTCCGTGCTTTCCTGATCGAGGAGCAGAAGATTGTCAAGAAGGTCCTTAAGGAGTCCCAGAAGGCTCGTTAAGTGTGTGGATTTGGCTGTCTTTGTTATGGGGTGCAATATCTGGGCAGGGCGACATGAATCAGCATGGGGTTGCTGTATTTAGCACAAAGCTTCTTCGTTCCCAATTCAGGAGAATTCACGACCATGACACTTACACACGAACGATTATGCTTCATTTGTGATTTAGACCTTATCATGTGGGGAGTCTCTGGGCGTATTTCGCGGCGTATCTTGGCGCGTGACACCCACTTGTACAGTGCCAGTCAGACATGTAGAGCGTGATCCCTAGTTTTTCGCTGTCAGTCAGACATGTAGTAATAGTAAGCGATACCGATAACAAAGTAACTTATACTGTACAAATCGACGACCATCTTCCCTCCATTTGAGTATTGTGAGCTCCATCGAGCCTATTTGTCGGCTACGACACCACTATTTAATTCATTTCTGCGTTCTCCGGGCGCAATGTCGCCCTCGAATAAACCATTACTTGCGCCAGATCGACCATCCTCGGAGCTTTCATTCGAGATGTCGGCATCCGAAGAGGATACACTGTTGACCGGCACTCGTGCCAGAGATGCTCCACCTCAACGCCGCCCTCACTTCTGGAGAGAAGTCGGCCTGCTCGCATGGGCAGTTACAGCTACAGCTGCGATCATAATTCTCGGGGTTCTTGTCCAGCACCGACGAGAGACAACTCCCGACGATGTTGCGAAGAAACCGAGCGGGAAACGCAACCTCATCTTCATGGTTTCCGACGGTATGGGACCTGCAAGTCTTTCCATGACACGAAGCTTTCGGCAAAAAGAAGGAGGACTGGATATTGACGATATTTTACAACTGGATCAGCATCTCATAGGGCAATCGCGCACCAGGTCCACCAGCAGCTTGGTGACAGACTCAGCCGCCGGCGCAACAGCATTCTCCTGCGGACTCAAAAGTTACAATGGAGCGATTTCGGTCTTACCGGACCACACAGCGTGTGGCACCGTGTTAGAAGCGGCAAAGAAGGCGGGATACATGACGGGACTGGTGGTTACGACAGACCTTACGGATGCTACACCTGCTTGCTTCGCTTCCCATGTGAACTTGCGGTCGGAGGGGGACAGCATTGCAGCTCAAGAAGTCGGAGAACACCCGCTTGGCAGAGTCGTGGACTTGATGCTAGGCGGCGGCCGCTGCCACTTCCTGCCTAATACGACAGACGGTAGCTGCAGACAAGATACCAGGGACATCACCAAGCTAGCCCAGGAGAAATACGGGTGGAACTACATCAACGACAGGGCAGGATTTGATAAGCTGAAGCTCGGGAAGGACGTCAAGCTGCCGCTACTGGGACTGTTTGCTGGGTCTGACATTCCATACGAGATTGATCGTCGGAATCAGAATGATGTTTACCCGTCCCTGGATGAAATGGCTAGAACTGCTCTTACTGCCCTCGAGGCGGCTACCAAGGACAGCGATAAGGGATTCTTCCTCTTGATCGAAGGAAGCAGGATCGATCATGCCGGCCACGGCAATGACCCAGCGGCGCAGGTCCACGAAGTTCTTGCCTACGACAAGGCCTTCGGTAGCGTCCTGAAATTCATCGACGAGAGCAAAAACCAGGGAGTTGTCGTCGGTACTAGCGATCATGAAACCGGGGGGTTGTCCATTGCCAGGCGTAAGTCGATCCTGCCACATTCATCCGACATACCTAACATCTCACAGAAAATAACCCAACATACCCGGAGTACCTCTGGTACCCGGAGGTGCTCTCAAAGGCGACCCACTCTGCCGAGCATCTCGGGTTTCAACTCTTCGACCGTGCTGAGGCAGCTAAGTCGACAGCGGAGGATCTCGAGAAATACGTTCGCAACACCCTTGTGAAGGAAGGCCTTGGTATTACCGATGCTGAAGACGATGAAATCCGCGCCATTCTGGACACCCCACTGGTGGCCTCTCCTCTCTTTGCCAATATGATCAGCAAGCGTGCACAGATCGGCTGGAGCACTCACGGCCACTCCGGCGTGGACGTGAATATTTACGGGTCGAAGGGCTCTGAGAAGCTCATTGGCAACCATGAAAACACCGATGTTGGGAAGTTCCTGAGAGAGTACTTAGATGTCGATGTTGAGGCTATCACAAAGGAGCTGAACAAAAAGTCTAACACTTTCGGGGTGGCGAGCGTAGGAGGCTGGACTGGGCCTATCCCGACCGAAGAAGAGCTGTTAAAGGCGGCTGATCATTACGATGCGTCTGTGAACCATCGTAGATAGTGAGGATTACTCCACAGTAAGAAGAGGGTCCATTATTATCATTTCGATGCTCTTGTTCGCCCATGTTTCTGTCATGAGTGTCCTTGGAGTTGCGTCATTACTGAGTTCAACGATCATTTATGTAACAATATACCCATGCACTTTCTCTCGTTGTATTCTGCTCACTGACCTGTCTCTGACTTACACAGCCCAATCCAATCTCAACCATCAATTACACCATGCCTCATCACTGATATCAGACACGTGATCATAATATACCCAAGTTGCATCAAACTTCTCACAAAACCATCCCAGAGTTTCACGAACCCGTAGCAGCCCAATATGGGCCACGGATTAGTTTGTTCCCACGTCTCTTATCCCATTGTCGGGGGCACGAGCTCACCCTTTCTTTTCTTTTGCCCGCTATACAATACCACGGTGCCGGCAACCTTATTTTCGTCCCCGGTTTGCCTCTCAGGCCAGCGATAATACCAAACAGTCCAATAGAATCATGCCAGTGTATGACCATACTATAGCAATCGCCCCAGAAGGATCCCTGGTGGGCACTAGCAATAGGTTTGAACGGGTAAGGCAAAACAACTTAAGAGGAACATGGAACGCCATGGCAATTTCAGACAAGAAATGATTGTGCGGCGAGGAGTCATATCGTATGCTTTTTGCTATGAGACAGATGGAAGTAAATCAAGCTTCAGGACCAGATGACCCGCAGGCGTTGGTGAAATGCCATATGAATCGAGGCTCTGCTGTTGGTCCAACGCTGCGTTTTAGATGTACGCCCTACTTCACAGATTGAAGCACGAATTAATGATTCGAAAGAAGTCCTGGATATAACTCTTACTAGTTATAAGTCCTGTCTTGAAAGATAATTTCATACGGGTTGTGTCTATACTCTGTTGGCAGTGAGGACGACAACGGAGCTACCATCATCACTGTTGATATCAAGAACGCCTATTTCAGCTTCAGCACGCTGGGTTTCCAGTGCCGGCGTCGCTGACAATGTGCAACTATCACCTACTGCACTACTTATGTGGCCACACCTCTCTCTGGGCCGGCAGCAACTGTTACGATCTCTACACACAGCTCCAGCGCATCAACGACCCGCTCTACTATACCTCGCCGTACATTCATCAGATCCCATTCGAGATGCCAAGACAGTGCTTGCCGAACAGGAACAATATCAGGCAGCAGAGGCTTGGAGAGTGCTGTGGGCTGGTGGAGTGCTCGAATGATATGGGGCCGCTGTATGCGAGGAGATTTGGGTGCGGTACAGAGGATGCGGCTTGGGGGAAGAGAGTCGGTGTTGGGTGGAGATAGGAGGGTTTTCGTTATTCTGGGTAGGATATCAGAGGCGGTTGGAACGGATAAAAACGATTGGATATGGCATCTTTATTTGTTATTAAGGATTTCAATGGCATCTCATATTTATGGGAGGCTAATTGAAGCTTGGGCATCATTTCTCGTGGGCCGTTCCCCTTGCCCTATAACAAGCGATATGTAATCTACACAACATCTTTGAAAGTGATATACTCAAGCTTCTGTAAATTTTACAGTGTATCCCATATATTCCACAGCGGGAGCGTTCGTAGACAGTCTCCTTGGTCGCATATCTTACAGTCGTTGGTCCCATTTAACGCTTCGCATTTGTCGCCTTTGCAGACACAACGCCAACACCATCTCTCCATCCTAATGGCACAAGAGCGGCCGCTACACTGCCCAGGCCTCGTTCGGTGGCCAGCAGGTTATATTGTGCAGCGGCATTTCTCGTGTCTTGTATCTCAACCTGAATTCCGAGGGAATTAATCGCCTTCCTAGTAGCTGGGCTAAGCGGCATCATATTCGGCCCCAATCCAAGAATCAACAGATCTGCAATCCGTCAGTATACCATCACAGTTCCAAAGACCAGGCTCTGTCAAAATAGCACAAGCCTCGGGGAAACTCACCAGGTTTTGGCCACACCATCTCCAGAACGCCCCAGCTCTCATCCCCAACCTCAAACAGTCCTTTGTCGTTCGCCAACCTCTTGTTCTCCTCTCCTTCTGCCCTATTAGCATTCCACGGTTTCCATGAAAACACCTCTCCGTTCACCAGAAGTACACCAGCCCCATTCGTAATTTTGACTCCATTGTTGAGGTGGAACCCATCCCAAAGACAAGCATCGATCGCGGTGCTAGGCACGGGGGTGCCGCCGAGGACATCAAGGTTGGAGAAGTCGGTCTGCGTGCTCTCTTCACTAACTGGGCCACGGTCGCGAGACAGCGGCTTGCGCATTGAGGTTACTGAGGTGGATAGAGAGCGCGAAGGCGATAATAATGCTCGTGAGGCAGGGAGGGAGGTGGCGGGTCGGCGGGTAGAGTAGCAACGAGCGCTGGGAGCGAGAATTGAGCGCGCGATTTCCTGGATGCTAGGGCGCGCAGAGACGCGCGTAAGATGGCGGAGAGGCTGCATCGTGTTGGTTGAGCACTTGCGATAGGAATTGGTGCGCGGGGATGTTGAGTGCTTGGGTCTACGTTCGTGCTCCGGAGCTGTCAGATGGGTATATTTTTAGCGGCGCGCGATAAGATTACAGGGTTCGACGTCACTAATTCCAAGGGTAGGATTCCAGGAACGGAAGGAACGATGAGTAAATATTGATAACATAGCTCTAGAAATACAGCACCGTTTGCTTAGAGAGGATCAACTATGATATTATGGCTGGCTAGACAGTTGTTCTTTGAGAGACGTTACAGATTGCGTTGTACCGTACAGTACAGATATATTTTTTCCAAAATATTATATACGTGCTAAATAATAAAACATAGCTTCCGTTGTAGATGCAGTATTGTGCAGAACTGTACCATTTTGTAAAAAAATCTGCTCGCAATTACTTGGTAAATTCCACTAATATCCACGCTTCATAAGCCAATAAAATGCGAAAAGTCTAACAACCCTCTACAGCAATAGGTCGATGCATACCAAAAAGTGCAGGTCCATTTCGTTGCCTATGGATTCGCCAAATAATTGGGCTGCATCCTGGGACCGAATGACCCAGCGGCCTAAGTGCTAATTGCTGGGAAGGCGCGACTGGTCGGTGAGAGAAGAGAGGGCTTGTTGCCAAAGGGAAGGAAGGAATGACCGACTGCCAGAGGGAGAGAGCGAAGAGCACCCCGCTCCAGAGGGAAGGAGCACCAAGCCGACGGGGAGCGAACGATCGGCCAAGGTGAGCATCACGGCCCAGCTTCACAAATATTGCGAGCTCGGCATTCGGATACTCGCAATCGCCCACAGACCTATTCCACGGATTTCGTGGATGGGCTGTCAAGATTCCGCAAATGTATTCTCAAAGTTACGGGGAGTTTCGGGCAACAATACACAAATCACGATCTCCGGAAACTGAAACTACATATGACGAACAATTCCGAATACGATTATACGGGATGCATCATTAATGCACACTTACGCATGACTGATGGGGTAATACATCCATTAAGCCAGAATGGATCGGCTGTTTTTTCAGATCAAAGCCAGCTATTTCATCTGATATCTTGCCTTATACTATACCCCCGTCTAATAACATATGTGCATCAGGGTCGGACATATCCTTATTCTGAAAAAGAAACAAGTAAGATTACCATTTTGTTATTTCAGAAGCAGAGGGCAAAGATGAAAAGAGTATGGACCCTTTCGCGCCCAGAACCCCGGAACCATGCGGGTCGATAAACGCCGGCCTGTAAGCGGGTGGTGAGACAATGAGGCTGTCTCAGGTTCGCTCGGTAGCGACGTTGAGAGTTTGACGACCGACCAGGTGCAACGGGCGATAGCCCAGACCGCCACCCCATTTTGTTCACCGCTGCTGTACTCCCCGGTGCTGGGTTTGGCCTTCTGTGCATAACAGAAGCCAAGAACGGATGGGTGGATAAATGGGCGCAAATCGGCGCGAAGTTGGGGTGCTCTTTTGGGAAACTTGGGACGAAATTCGTCAGAAGTCCGTGGTTAGCTGGCACGCAGCAGCTACCGGGCAGACACCCTTCCGGGCTCTCCTCATCTTGTTGTCTACTCAACCGCTTCAGCCTGGAGGCAGACAGAGGATCGTGGGATGCCCATTACATGTCTGACCGGACGCATCGTCGGCGCGTACTGCCGGCTATTACAATCTCAATCAGCCAGCAGCAGTTATGAAGCTGATGATATCAAGACTCAAGTGTTGTCAAGGACAAGCCTCGCAGAAAGAATGATGCATCACGGAACATGCGGTGCCCGAGAAGTTTCGAAGTGGTCAGTCTACAGGGCTGGCTATCTAGAGTCCAGTCGCGTTAGTGCGCGATTGGGGTGTAAACAAGCCGATTCGAGCTCGATCCGTATAGGAAGTTGACACGCTCCATTGATCAAATCACAATAGCTGGGAAGTATACTGTCAACACCTGTAGGGCTCTTTTAACCTTGAGGGTCCGTACGCTTTTTTCGTTCGATGCGTGGGCGCTTGGCCAACCCTGAGCCCGTGCCCAGATGTTTCTTGTCTGGGTTGGCAGCTACCAATTCTGATGCCGCCTCTAACAAGCGAGTTTCAACATCGCGCCTCGAAATGCTGGGCGGGGTCGAGCTCCAAGAAAAACGTCTATTGCCATACCCCAATATTATGATTATAGCATCAATCAAAGAAGATCCGATCGTCTGTGATAGAGTATCTGACCCGTGGAGCCGCAATAAGAACATCTCACATGTTGCGAATCTTCAGACAGCTTCCACCACCGGCGTTTAATCCGATGTCATCCTGTGGCTCGTGAGGACCGGGGTGTGGATTCTGAACACACTTGTAACATCAACGATACTCGCCCTCAAACACCAAACACGCATATGACGAAGGCCGCACTCTCCAGCAAACGCCCGCACGGCCCCGGAAACACTGGATGCCGCCCGTTCTGGCCTGATAAATTCTACATGGACTATGCTTCAAGCCCATGCATGATTAGAAACTGATTCTTGTCTCCAAGTTTTACCATCCTAATCATCGCTATGCGGATGACTAGAGCAGATCTTGCAGATGCACGGACTGGGGGCCCCCATTGAGGGCAGACGGCAGGAACGTGCATCTATATAGCTTCGGTGTCTCCCTGATTCTGGATCCTTTCTCTTGTTTCTTGCCTCCACAACTTGTTGACTACTCCCCTTAGCAGTCTCATTTCGTACTCTCCTTTATTGCCCAACTGGCTTGGCTGCTTACGTTCTTTACATTTAATATTTATAGTGTGCTTTATTTATTTTTACCACCATCATCCTCAGATACAACTTCCCACGAAGTCCATCTTCAAAACAACAATTACGTTCTTCAACAGCCTGGCCTGTTCCATTTTTACAACTTTCGATTCTTCACCTCCCCGTTTTTTGGGAAACCTGTCTCTCTCTCAAACACACACTATTTATCTGCCATTGTCGTATACACTGCCGAGTACAACGATCAAACGAACCCACACAATCAACGGCCATTATGTCTCCAACTCTGATGAATACCTCGATGCACATGGCATCTAGCCTTCGCACGACCCCTCCCTCCGACTTTCTCGACCGCCACGAGTATGGCGTAACCAAGAACCGCACCAAGCCCGCTTCCACCGGCGGCGGCCGCGCCTGGAGTGAAGAAGAAGTTTGTCCTTACCACTCTCCATATCTAAAAACTCACCCGCTAACCATCCACCCGCAGGAAGTCTACCTTCTCCAAACGCGCCTCCAAAAGATGCCCTACAAGCACATCGCCGCGCACCTCAAGAAGACCGAACTCGCCTGCCGCCTGCACTATCACCAGCTCTCCC
>JPJS01000123.1:0-11334 GCA_000750665.1 Pseudogymnoascus sp. VKM F-3557
GAGAGTGGCGTCCGGCCACGGCTATCTTCAGTCTCTAGCTTAGCGCCCTTGTCAAGCCGCAGCTTCACCACTCCCTCATGCCCATCCTCTGCGGCCCACGAGAGTGGCGTCCGGCCATGGCTGTCTTTTGAGTCGATGTTGACTATGTCAGAGTTAAGTAGCGACTTGACGATGGCCTCATGCCCATCCCGCGCGGCTAGTAACAGCGGCGTCCGGTCCTCTTCATCTATTTCATTCGTGTTTACTACATTGCCTTTGAAGAGCCTGCGCAGTAGGTCGTACATAAGTGACTCTTGCTCTGAAATGCAAAAGATGTGCTGTTGCCAATATGCCTTTGCATATGAATGAAAGTGGAATTCATCTGAGCTTCCCTTAGCAAATGCCGCCATAACACTATGACTGCCTACCGAGGCAGAACGACCACTGCGTCTCCTCAGGTCATCTTCATACCAGTTGCTACTAGATCCTCCTTTGGCAAATGCTGCCATGATATTCCCTCTGGCCACAGTGGCTGCTGGTCGCATTCGGTCAGCGTCAGCGTCAGCATCGTCATCACTCCCACTGCTGACCCCGCCGCCCAAATCCTGACCTGCCCATGCCTGGCTCAATTCTGCCATGAACGAATCCAATTCATCTAGCGTCTTCTTCCGGATCTGCTAAAGCATTTTCAGCCGCGGTGGCTGGCCTCTTTCCCATAGTGGCATGAGCTCCTTCAATCCACTAATCTTGCGACTCACCCAATACTCCTCCTCGCCACTCTCCTCCACCCCTTGTGCTTGTACCGCGGCTAGGAGCTGTGGTATACCCCAAACTTGCTGCGCTCGCCCCCCCTTGAATGTTTGCCGTCCTGCCTGTAGAAGCCGCTGATATCCCAGTTTTATGTTCAACTTCGCGCCTGTTTGCGTACTAGACTAAGCCTAAGTCACCCTCCTACCCGTGGCGTTTTCCAATGTGTGGCTGCGCTTACTTCTAAGGTCCGCTGAGGTCCAAAAGTCTCATCTCCGCCTTCGACTTTATATTTCGCTCGTCTCGATTATTTGTTCACCTCACATTTCTCTGCCGCAACCGCCTCTCACGCCTCTCACTCCCACCATCTCGCCACCAACCCACGACTATGAACTGGCCCAAGAACCTCTTCCCATCCTTGCCGCGGGGCATCTATGGCGAGTCCACGAACTGCCGCCACCTTCTTCTGTATATCTTACAGGCGCTGCAACTTCTGACCTCCGTCGTTGTCCTCGGAATTATCCTCTACTTTATCACCGAGCTGCGCGGAAGCCACATAGCCATTCCCTGGTCATTCATCATTGTATGCATCCCCAAGCACAGCTCCAAAACTGTAAACTTACAAAACACAGCACCTCCTCGTAGCCTCCATTTCCACCGTCTCAGTCATTCTCCTCACTCTATATGCCGGCGCCGGCCGCCCCCCGGCATGCATCCTAATCCTGAACGGCGTGCTGGTGGCGCTTTGGGCGCTCTCCCTCGGGCTACTCGTCAACATCGCTAAATCGACCATTCTCTCGCAGTGCCCGTCTACAATCTGGAATAATAGCACGGGTATAATGGTGTGCCGTCTCTACAAGACGTTATATTCGTTTATCATCATCGCGCTGTACAACTATCTCCCCAAAACACTAAAAACCCCAGAACACTGACGCGACTCAGCATGTCAACCTTCCTCGCCCTCATCTATGCATCTCATGCCCGCCACTCCTCCACCGCAACCTACACCAAAACCGCCAACCCCTGCAACTTCACCAATCCCACCTACCCAACACCCATTTTCCATGGCGCCATCGTCGCCGATGATTCAAACGTGTTCCCTCTCAATTCCGTCCCATTTTCTGCGCTCTCCTCCCAGACCTCCTTACGCTCCCCTCTCTCTCCCGACGACCACTCACTCAGCTTTTTTGCCAGTCCCTCGTGGGGGGTGGGGTGAACTAGGGGTTTACTAGCGAAAAGGAGGAGGATAATAAAGTAGGAGCGGAGACGACGGAGTTTGGAGGGTGCAAAAGTATGAAACGTATGAGAGGGGAGTGAGGGATTTGAGCGCGTAACCCTAAGTATGTTACGGGAATGGAAAGGGATAGTGAAATATTGAAGAAGGACAGGATATATATTGAAATATTATGAAATATATACTATTTTGTTTTGTATGGGTGTGTCAAATGGGTTGTTTTACGGTTACTTGTAGGCTATTGGAACGTTAGGTGTGGACATGGGAGTTGGTGATTGGGATGTATTTGCCCGTTGTGTTCTATGAAGATCAGTAAATTTTATATATGCAGTAATTCAACTTAGCATATGTAGTTAACTTGGGCATATTTTTTAAGATTACGAGGTATTAAAATATATGCTCCGCATCGTATCGCCGTTGATAATGTGACAGAGCCTTCCATCATTATAGTTAGAGACCATGCCAAAATTTTCCATAATACAAACATCCCACCACTCTCTTAATCCTCTTTCTCCTCATCATTGGCTATTCCTCTTATGATATACGATGCCACAGCTCTCGATCCACTATCTTCGGTTAGTTTACACTCCTCAGTCGTCACTCATAAGCCCAACTCACGTCATCCCAAGCTTGCACTTCTGCAAGCAGCTTTCCACTCCAAGCGCCACATTTGCCGGGATGTAAGCCCGAAACTTCTCCAAGTCCTTGCCATCCACAAGTCCATCCCCCCCGACGGCGGCCCTTACCACCTCATCTTCAAACCCCATCAGCGACTGCAGCGTCTGCTGCACCCCAGGGTCCTCATTCGAGAAAGATGCCACGAAAACCGCGGGCTCGCAGTTGGGATTCCACTCCGTGTGCATCGCGCCCTGCGGGAAGACCGTCATCTGGTACTGTTTGAGCGTGTGCTGTAAATGCGGCGAGCCGTTCTCGGCCGTCACGGAGCCTTTGAGTGTGCCTTGCACTATGATATTCAGCTCCGCGCTCCGGGGGTGTGTATGCGGAGTGTTGAATCCACACGCGCCGATGCTGTTGAAGTGTTAACGAGTCAAAAGTACGTAAACAGGCAAGTTTGAATCAATTACAAGCCGACTGTCATACTTCCGCTGCTCCCAATTAAGGCGGGAAAGGTAGACCGATCGGCCTTGATAGTCTCCCCACCATTGCCGGTCGTTATCCCAATGGTCGAGTGCAAGAAGTCAAAGACGTGGTTTTCGGCTCTGGGGAGCAGAGCGAGGCGGTCGACTTCGGTGGGTGCGAGGTCGAGCTTCTGTTGCAGGGTGAGGCTACTCGGGTGGGTGGCTGCATCGTAGCGTTTATTGTTCGCGAGCGGGGTGGTGAGGGACGCCGAGGCAAGGGCTATAAGGAGGAGGGTGTAGAGTTGGAAGTGCATTGTGAGTGTTGGGGTTTGAGAGATAAGAGAAGGAGGAGAGAGAGAGATTTGGATGGTGAGGAAGACTGAGAAAACGGATGACAGGAAAGTCGAGGGTGATGAGAGGAGGTACGGGTATGCTGGGGGATCCAAAGATGCTAACCTGCTTTGGGCCCCAGCGCGCCGGAAGACAACGGCATGCCTACCTTGGAGCTTTTAGTACGAAAGAACGGCCGCTGACGTTACACGCATATTTTCCCCGTGGAGCCGCCAGGTGTCGCGGGCGTCGAAAACTTAGAATAGCAGCTCAAGCATTTAGAGTTGTAAACGTGCAAAGAAGCTCGTGGTGATGCTGCAGGTCGAGGGGTTATATTATCCTTTAAATTGCCGATTTATCAATCAGTTCCAACGGCGACGGCGTGATTATAAAATATAAGTAGCTGGGGCTTGGATTAAAAAATAGATGTCATTGTCCGAGGTCTCTCAAACCTTTTGTATTGGTGTAAGTTAACTTACATCCTTTTCTAAAAGCTTCTAAGCATCCGATACCTTCAAACCCGGGCTAAGTTACTTTGGACAGCTGTATTAATTCACGAAGTGTGCAGGAAGTCGTAATTTGCTCTAAAGTCAGCCCGATTCTCAACATAGGGAGGGACGCTAGCTAAGCTAAATTACTAAGATAATAAAATGCAAACTTAAGACGCAATACTAGGCCCTTGATTCTAGATCTCCCCCATGCAACGCTAACAAAACACTTGTCAGTGCTAATATAATAATAGCACAGACAAATGCCCCTATCGATAAATTCGCCGCATCTCCCTTTTCTATGCTAACAATACGTCCAGATTCTTCAATATTTGATCCAACATAAGATAGAATAGCCATAGGTATAGCGAATGGAATACAACATAATACTGCCAATAAGCAGATCCCAACCTTTGTTAGGTTATTTGTAACACTGCGCCTTATGAATAGAATGAAGAATAATGTCCCGGCTAGAACAACTAAGAATACTATGCCAATAACGAAAGGGCCCATAAAATTAGCAGACGTAACCTTCGCCGTAATCCCTTCTAAATATTTAAGAGGCTGGAATTGGCTGTTGACAAAATTCTGAACGTCTTCAGAAAAATGTTTGATAGCTTCTGGTAATATTTGAGAGATATTCAAAGGCAAGTTGGAGCAGTCGGGTTTATGATTGGTATATCCTACGCAGAATTGGCTTATACCAAGCGAAAGATTTCTTGGCAGTGAATCTTCAATTGCCGCTTCAGCAGAGATAGCAGCACTTGCGGCATCCGCAATTAGGCTTGCTCCTACGGCAGTGGCTGTCTCAATCAAACTCGCTCCCTGTGCAGTAGCTGTCGCAACAAGGCTTGCGCCCTCTGCAGTAGCTGCGCCAATCAGACTTTTGAGGGGACCAGGAATGCCGCGTTGCTTAAGATGTAGATCAGGGATATCGAGAATATCGCTAATATTGAACTAACGTTGTGAATTTGTTAGCTTAATAAAATAAAAGATGGGTATATTTTTACAGTTAAACTTAATGTTGCAATACCCGCTCGTTGCGTTTCTTCTTGGACTAGTAATATAATTACTAGCCCCGTACAGCAGAAAATAACAGAGGACAAGGCAACGAAGCCTCCGATTTGGAGCCCTCTTTTGTTTCTTAGCATCTGAAGCATTTGAAATGATGTAAGTCCAAATTCAGTCGTTGCAGGTGCGAGAGTACTAAACAATAAGTGGGCATGACTTAAGTACAGTAGGAAGATATTGAATAACATACTGCTTGTCTTAGCGTGGAACAAAAGTACCAAATTTAGTATACTCACTAAATTTGGTACTTTTGTTCCACGCTATACAGCCCTTCTAGTTACCTGGGTATACGTTTTTTCGTACACCCTGCTTTTAGATATGGTGCTACTGTACAATAGCAGTTGGCTCTTAGAGTATAAGTTCCAAATTTTCGCGTCTGGAGGTCATCAGTTGACACTAACATTTTTGCCGGTTCTATCTCGTCCTGAGGCCACCAATCGACAGTAGCACTTCCAGGGAGCGCCAGCTGGCGTGGCAGCTAGAGTTGCGGTCGAAGAGATGGGCTTTGAATTGGCAACCAAGATGACAGCCGGAGTGGTAGCCGGAGTAATAGCCAGAGTCGAAGTGGCAGAACTTCGAGTCCCCACTTTCCTCGTGCTGCAGGTCACCAGTTGAGATGACATGGGGTGGCGAGGAAGCGTTTGAGGGGAAGGGAACAAAATGACCCTAGTTCCCGGGTCGGGACAGAAAGAGAATGGGTGACCCAGAGCTTGCCGAGTTGAAAGCGTGCGGTGTGGAGAATTGCGACGACTTCATCAAGTCCCTCTCGCCTCACCCAATGAGACCGCACCTCTACCCATAGCAGGGAGGCACGGATTGTCAGGGCCTTTTTTGGGTTACATCTTTAAATGCAGACGTTACTATCCACATTCAAGATACGGGTGTGTATTTTGTCCATCCAAGTCGCTCCCGCCGCAGGCGCCACCATGATTTCATCGTACGAGAAGGTCAAGCTCGCCGAGCAACTCGGCGCTACGCACATGATAAACCACTTCAAAAAGTATAGACAGTTTTAGGACATGAAGACACAGTAGCCAATGTCATCTTATTGATTTAGCACGATGTGAAAGCTTGGCATGGCTTTAGCGGTATTTAGTGAATCTTCGTTAAGCAGCGACTTAAGCCCCGAGAGACAGCATCACATACGCTCTCAATCATATAGTCCTAAAAACATCACGGCATATTGGATGAGAATCTGCGCAGAGGGGAGGCTCGCATAAGTGGTATTTTTGTAACCCATGCTAGGGAGTTTTTACATTCGACAAGACCTACTGTAATAATTTTGCGCATACCCAGAAAGAGATGAATCACACTATCGCGTGTAATATTGGTGGTCTCCTCGTCATAGTACGTTCTCCCACCAGCGGCCCAGACAAAGTAAACACTAACGCACGTCTAGATTAAAAGACTACTATACAAGAAGCGCCTAGAGCGAACAAGTAATCTCTTCGGGGAAAATGAACAACAGCATCAGCTGCCCGAGGCCATCAGAACGCCATCTCTGCAGCATGACTTGCCGTTAGCAACAGTAAGAGAAAGTAGAAAATAGCTTGAATCATCGGCATGGTACTGCTAGGAGCGAAATCGGTGTCCTGTTTACCTAAACTCTTTCAAACGATTCTAAACGCAAGTGCCAGAGGTCATTTCCGTCGTTCTAGTATCTCGGTAGATGAGCTAGAATGAAACATTGTGTAGAATAGCGTGCTCTTACGTCTATCTACTTTATATTATATCATACTCATCGAGAAAAGCCTTTACGTCCCTGACCCACCGTCGTGCGATGCCGTCGAGCACTCCAAGCTCAATATAAAACTGGGAATTTTTATCATAAACAAGCTCTAGATCATCGCCCCTCTCCAACGTCAGGTTACGAGCCAGCTCATAATGCTGCCTTTGGATAAGGCATCCAACCTTTGAGCAGTGCAATCTACAATATGCTTTCACTGCCTCATCCCGCAGTCCTGGTATGTTAAGAGTACACGACTGCAAAGATGAGTTTGGTGCTGAGTCTGGAGCAGACCCACTCAGGCTAAGGTACGATGGAATGTAATTATTAATTATCATTGGGGGATGGCCTGTAGGAGAGGAGCCAGAGTCACGACGCTTCCGCTTCCGGTTTTGGTGTTGCTGTTGCTCTGCATACAGCTGTGTCCGAACGCCTGGGGGAACATCGTCGTGATTCTCTTCGATGCACTCCTAGGGTCTTGGGTGAATCAAATAGTTGTCTGTGGTCGTGATGCCCTATCTCCTGGTTATCAATCGGAACGGGAAACTCTATACGACTAGTCGCTTAGCGATTGTGCAGAACATTTCTTAAGAACTTCGAATCTAGTTTCCCGGATGGAGCGAGGGAAATGGGATAAAAAGATGGGTGATAAAGATCAGGAAAATGCAAGCGAAAGGTGGAAGGCGGAAGAAAAGAAGGTGAAGATGGAGCATACTCTCAGCTTTTGGAACGATCGAGCACACGTCTTGCTGAACTTGAGTGAAAAAGAGTATATGTATAGGCGATTGCAATAGTGCGAAAACTTGAAATTATACTCGAATTTATCCAGTCTTGTGGACGCGGCGATGTCGAGGATTTGCTGGTCTCAAGATCCATCGGTATATATGGACTGCGCGAGTGGGCAGATCACCGATTCAAAATTATGCCAATATCGAAACTTGACCAGTTCACAAAAGGCTGCAATGATTGGAGGAACGTTACCGAGGGGGTTTCAAGGTACTTGGCGACATCCTCGAGCGGAAGTGATATAACATCTTCAGTTTTTATAATTACTGTCCTACTTTCTCTTGCCGGCTTTTTTGTCATTTAACTTAGTTAAGCAACAACGGAAGAGCTTAATATTATGTAAAGCTTAGGTTGAGGGTAGCGTACGTAGTATTAAAAAAAAAATCTGGCCTTTTCATGTAGAGCTCCAAACAGTGATCCGCAATTGAATATATTATTAATCTAGCTTCAGCTATCCTGAAACAGCGCGGTGTCGACTGGGGTCAAACCGTAACCCACCAAGCTTAAATTCTCGGGAAAAGATCTCATGGTCGGGAGTTAGAAGATGCACACCATGAGATCAATGCGGCAGGGATACTGTAGAGAAATATTACTCTGTAATATAACAGACTAGTTATCCTTAATTTAAAATAGACACCTTGTTGGTGGTTGCTAACTGCCAATGCTGTTGTACTGCACCGCCAAGTGTAGGGTTTATTAAGGTTTGTGTGTCTGAGGCGGTAGTAACTGCTGACATTGCCTTACAAAACGGCAATCGTAACCGAGTGCATTTCTGGCTCCTAGATCTCTTGTGTAACTTCTGAGCCCATTTTATACCGAAACATTTAGAAAATAGCTGACAATGGAAATAGACAAAGTAATTTCATCGCTACGCAAATATAAGGCCAAAAGGATTTGTTATAGTGTCATAAACGCGTCGCACGAGTAAGGCGGGGTCAAAGGGGTATGTAAATGAACCGTTATATAACTGATAAAAAAGAAGTCGCTAGGCAAGATAATCAAGAGTCTAAACAGGCTTATTTTTACTCAGTGTTGAATTTTTTTTTCGCAATTTGATCGAGCAGCCAGATTTATTACTGTCTTTTCGGCTCACAGGGGCGTCCGTTAGAAAAATGTCGAAAGGAACAAAATGTCATCATCGGTTGGATGACATGGCGATGATATTGCTGTGCTGCTTTCCGAATTCCTCCAAGGCTGAAGGTACTATATATAAAGGCGCAAGGGCGCAAGGGAGCAAATCGTAATTCTTTGAAAGACACCCACTTTTCAAGAGACTACCCCAGATAAGCAGCCATGGCTATCTATATTCCAATTGATACGGATAGAGTCTGTGAAGATTTTAGTCAATTTCCCGCTGCAATTAGCGCAGCTGCAAGTGAGGTTGAGGACGCTGTAAAAAAAGTTATCCAGGAGGCAACTGAGGATGGAACCCGAGAGCGGCGTAGAGCTGATATCAGGCATTCCAACAAATGTGGCGATCCGTACTCTATTTGTCATAGCCCCGCTTTACCGCAAAGGCTTATCCTGGTCGCCACTATTACCGAAGCCTTGTGGATCCATGATGGTGAGTCGTCGTCGCGCACTCAGATGAGCGATGTCACTAACGTGGCCTATAAGATGTGACCGAGGAGCTCGACCACACCAGTGTAATGATGAGCTAAGATTTCTAGACTTTTACTGCTAGATCTAATATTTTGGTATAGGCTTGCAAAGAACATGACGGTCTCGCGCAAATGCTTCGGCTCGATATTGAACCGAGCTCTAAACGGCAAAAGGCCTTTCAAGACGTCATAAAAAGGGCGGTTGATATGGACCCTGCCATGGCAACATCCTTGACTACCGTTATTCGACAGTACCTGAAGACCTCAGACTTAGAAAATGTCGATTTCAGACTAATGAAGGATTATATTCCTTACCGAATCAATCATTCCGGCTACTGGTAATTGCCCCATAGGTTATGGTCTCCATTTGGTGGGGTATGCTAACGCCGTGGCAAAGGATGTCTTCCTACTTCATCCGCTGGGGAATGGGATTGACCTTGACTACTGAAGAGTACGATTCAGTCAGAAACTTTGATGTGGCGATGGGAAATATCCTGGGCCTCACAAATGACTATTTTAGTTGGTTTGTGGAAGAGCATCAAAACACAGACCGTGTGAGGAATGGTGTCCGCGTACTCATGAATGAGCATAACGTAGATGCTGATATCGCTAGAGATTTACTGCTAGGAATTATTGTCAAAGAAGAAGTTAAAGCGAAAAGACTAAAGGAGGAGAGACTAAAGAATAATGCATCAGATGAGATTTTGCAATACTTCCAAGCAATCGAGCTTCATATAGGCGGAAGCTGCTACTGGCATGCCACAGCACCTCGATATCAGAAATTTGAATAGATCAAGATAAACATCCTTCACATTGTTTTTTCTTGTATAGAAATAGGACTATAAGCTCATTCTTGCAACATCTGCAGCCTTCTCATCTAGGGGCATCCCTGCATTAAGGAACGCACCTATGACGCGACAAATAAAAGTACTTCAAATTCAATTGATCCAAAATTTGTGAATCCATTGAAAATTCCAGTATTTTTGTGACAGTCGCGTTGTATAACACTGCTAAATAGTCCAATCCCCAGCTACTCTGAAATTTACGACCATGTGATCGCCGTTGGGTCTGATTGAGGAGGCGTCATTTTGTAGGATAATAGTACCCTTCGACCTGCGGCACCACCGCGAGATTCTTTGCCCCTTTCGTACTCATACAGTATAAGTTAGGGGCTCCCTGTCCCCTTTCCCAAGCCATTTTTAGCTATAGCGCAGTATCAAAGCAAAGAAGACCAAAAGCAGATCTAACGTCTATCCCTGGGTCCAGGGACGCACCTTGCTCTTTGGGCAGCACTGCGTACGGCTGCTTTCTTGTGATTTGCGCGTCAAGTTTAGACACGAAAGAGTTAATTTATCAAACCTTTCTCCACGTAGAGGGGTAGATTGATTCGTACACCTCAGGCAGGAATAGTTTGATTTAATCGCCTTAGGCATCAAGATTTTGATTCAATCATCCTTGGGCATAAAACTGCTACTTGATGACTTCTTTATCTCGACCGCCATTTCGGCTGTCAATCCGACAGCCACCCCAGCTGCCACTCCGGCTGCCACTCCAGTGTTACGGCTCACCCCACCATTAGCGTCAGGCAAGGGATTGGCTGAGAGGCTGCATGTGAGAACTCATAGTCATTGGTCAAGAGAAGGAAGAACACGTGATTACGATCCTTTGAGATCTAGGATCGTATAAGGAGCGTCTAGGTAGCATCTCAGGATCGTCTGAGTAGCAGACAGGATCCCTAAGGCACGACGCCACTATATAAGCAATTAGTTAGTTCTTAGATAGGAGCTTCGTGCTCAACTCAATACAGTATTTGTTATATACTAGTAACGTGTTTTACGAAAGCCTTTGTGTCTGATCCCCTGCCTCCTCTGATAAGTTAACCTTACGCACTAAGCCTCTGTGTCTATTACCTGTGGTAGTAGTCAGCGTTACATCCAGCTGCCACTGCGGTTGTCATCTTGGTTGCCACTTCAAAAGCTTCTCTTAACTGCAAAAAGTGGGGTTTGAAGTGTTAGTTGCTAATTGATGACCTGGATGATAAGGCAAAACAGGACCCGAGTGCTGCCAGCTCGATCGCCACTCTGGCTGCCATTTTGGCGGCCGCTCCAGCTGCTTTGGGGTGGACGACCCACACTGCTTTTCTGAATGGGAACCATGCACCGTGCACCTTTGACCACGGTCGTAGGGAAAAGTTGAGAGAATGACAGAACCCCGCGGCTGGTTTTTGCCCAACCAAAGCACAAAATACGTCAACCTTTAAATGATTTAGTTCGAGTGGGAGTGGGAGTGGGAG
>JPJS01000127.1:0-13303 GCA_000750665.1 Pseudogymnoascus sp. VKM F-3557
ATGAAGGCATCGTCGCCTGTTCTCAGTACAAGGCCGACACCACTGCCGCTGATTACCCCTGTACCCATGAACGCGATGTTAACAGTGTCGAAAAGGTCACAGCTATCTTTCTCCCCATGCTGGAGATTCGTCTTACGAAGCGGTTCGCTCTCGCCTGTGAAAGATGACTGACTGATTTGGAGATTTGTGGCTTCGAGAATAAGGCAGTCAGCGGGAAGTGCGATGCCCGAATCTAGAAGAAGGATGTCGCCGGGGACGAGCGTCTTGTCATCCACTGTAACTTCTTCGTATGTGTGGTCGGTGATGTGTCGTCGAACGCGAACATTAGTCGTGACACTAGATTGTAGCTTTATCGCGGCAACGCTACTTCGATACTCCTGCCAAAATCGAACAACGCAAGAAATAAGGATCATGACTAGGAGAACGGTAACCGTGCTCCAAGACGGCGGTGGGGTGCAGATTGATATGATGGCCAGAGCTGCAAGAAGCACATTGAAGGGATTTGGGATTACAGCAAGCGCTAGCTGCCACCAGGCAGGAGGCTTCTTGGCAGTAAGGACATTCTTCCCCTTGATACGTAAACGAAGGGCTGCCTCTTCCTCAGTCAACCCATGAGCGCTGGCTTGAAAATGGACCAAAGCTACTTCTGGGATCATTGCAGCGTAAGACTGGAGAATGGCTTCAGTGGAGTCTCCGAGCGACACGGGAGCCTTGCGCCAGCCGTATCTGGTGGCGCCTGGAGCGAGCTCATTTTCGGAAATAGAGCTAACTTCCTTCGTTCCCGTGAGAAAAGACTTAAATCTGGTCCAGATCTCGAAGTGGTTGCGGTTCGACATATTCGCGGATTTGTTATAATATGCAGTGCTATAGTGATCTTGGTATCGATGGTCCTCCTTCTTGTGCGACCTCTGTTGCTCTTTGAGCCTCTAGGCGCCTGGTGTATCATTAGAACCATGCATCGCACGTATTCGAAGCACACTAACCTATTTTACTCTCTCTTCGCGCGTATACTGTACTGTACTATTCGTGTCCGTTCTGGAACACAGACTTTCAAGGCTTCTAGCTCAAGGTGCAGTTCGAGTAATCATTCTTATCTCTTCCTCACCTATGGTGGTCGTGTTGGCTGCGGCAGCTCGCCGACGGGGGTTTGGCAACCCGCGCGACGGAGACGAAGTAACTGAGTAGCCGCCAGAGTTAGATGGTTACGAGACGGTGCTCGTAACAGGCTATGTGTGGTTTAGATGTAGAAGGATGCGAGAAGAAAGCCTTCGAGATTCGCAACTAGCAAAATGGATGGTAGAATTTGATTGATTAATCGACTTTTGATGATGTAATAAATTTGGTAGAAATGGAGGATAGCGATGTGAAGAAATAGAAGGGTTTGTGGTAGTAGAGCAGAGTGGAGGAAGAGGATGATATAGTTGGGGATAGAAGCTGGTCTTGTTGATTTTCTGATCATGCCAGGTACAAGGTACAGGACGTTGCTAGGCCCAGCAACCCACTACGGCAATTGCCATCCAGTCATAATCTCGATCCAGATAAAATTTCAACTCACATCTCTCCACTATGTCGGGAAGGTCCGAGGCCGCGTCGACTCTGGTATCTGATTGGGGTGATTGAGATTGAGTCACACCTGCCATCGTACGTACTCGCGTTGTGGGAAGGAACGAGAAGCTTTCCGCTCCGCTTCTGGAATCTTCTTGAGGATATCAATGTACTCGACAGCTCAAGTTTCTAGCCCTGCAGCTGCGTCATGCCACGACTGCAGGCGGCTCAGCAGCGAGCGCGCCAAGAACAAAGGCTAAAATCCGTGCAACACTTGTCCTGTGAAGTCTGTTCTCATCGTCTTCCTGGAAGTCTAATGTCCGCCTCAATGCAGCAATTAGCACAGTGCAACAGACACTGAAACATACACTTGAGAGGCATACAAGATTGTTGGCGTTATTGGCGGATGGTTCGAAGCTGGCGTCGGCTTGACGGGAGTTAGCTAAATAGCAAAGTTACCAGGGTTACGAGCGTCTTGGTAACGTCTTGATAATTTACGTAGAACAAGGGAATTCACGGAAGATAGAACCCATACAATTAACAAATAATTCTATTCGTCATCAGATTCTCAGTCGGGTACGAATTATGAACTTTGAGGGAGAGGAGCATCGGATCGCTTCAAGTACGCTATTGCAACGAGTTGGAGGACAGAGACTCTGAATCTGATGACGAGTAGAATTATTTATTAACTGTACGGGTGTTCTTCTTCCATTAATTCACTTGTGCTACGTAAATACTTTCCCATCATGGTGTGAACCTTCCCGAGAAATTCTCCGATCTTTCGTAAGCCTCTCCAGCCCTCCAGCTTGGCAGGGTTATGTTAAATTCTTGTACGTTCTCGTAAAAGGTGCCAGATCAACTGCCCAGATTTTTTAAAGCAGTACCTGATGCACCTGCATGCACTGGCTTGCGTTTTGATTAGACTGGTTGTGCCAGGTATCAAAGTCAGCCCTGTGATTGCATTCACTGATGTAACTCCACAACCCTACCCCTTTTTTGGGGCTTTTTTAATACACTTTCGATGTCTTGAGGTAGTGAAGTGTCTGGAGTGATATCTCTCGACGAGACCCTGCTTGACTGGCTCTCAGCTTCCTCTTGTAGAGATGCAGCGTAACTTGATTGGGGAGAGAGACGGTGGCTTTGCAACCCCTGCTCGCTTCTTGGCTTTTTGAACGATGGCTGGGAAGTTTGAGATGAGGGGTTACACTGTGGGTCTTGGGACGACACCATATCCAACTGACTTTCTTCCCCACGCTGAGATATGAGCCCGAGATTTGATTGTTGCGACTGATGCTGATCGGATAGAGGGCAGGGCAGTTGGTCAGCGGCTGAACGGAGTCTCTCAAAGTGTATTGGACCATAGATATCGTAGAGATTCCTTGTGAATATATAAGTCGTCCACTTATCTCGACCTTCCTCGCTGGTGATGTCAAACTTTTTAATGGTATGGCGATAGATGGAGGTCTGGTCTTCGTCGATGACGGGGTAATGACCGTAGATCCTTACAGCCTCTTGGTCATGCGAAATGGAAAATGCGAGGATCTTTCGATTAAGTTCGTCCTGTCGTGATACCTCACGGTACAGATCGACCACTTGTTTAACAGCGACTCCTGAGCTATGACCATTTTGCCGATCAGCAATGTTAAGCCCTTCGTTCCCACATTTTACCTCCATCGTTAAAAACGGAAAGTACATCCAGGCAGTAGCTAGAAAAGGTGTCCTTTTCCACCCTTTGATAAAAGGTTCCAGTTTTCGACGTTGACCCTTGGTAAAAATCGCTTCTTTGCATCCGGCACAGTAGTCAGGTTGAGGTGCTGGTCCTGCTACAATGGGTACACAACCATACCACTTCTGGTTGACGTGATCTACCATATATTCCAAATGTTCTTCGCCGTAAGAACATAGGACTTCCACAGAAGGAACAAGCAGCGGCGACATATCCCGTATGACCTTTGCCTCATTTTCATTACGAAGCCTCTCGCAGGTCTTTTCGAATCGATCGTCTCGAAATATAGAATCAGGAGGGAGAGGTTGTTCTGCCTCAAGCAGAACCTTGCAGAGAGCTCGACAAGCATCAGTGATCCCGGGTCCGCCACCCATGTAGATACCCGCCGCTGCAAGGCTCTTCTCATACAGCCGACTTTTAACAGCGGGATTCTTGCCTTCCCTCAAAGATCCATCGCTTGTCTCTGATTTTTTGCTGAGTGAAGATGATGACGTCTTCCTCTTGAGTAATGGATTCATTATATGTTCTTGCTCAAAATACTCCTTGGGCCAAGGCTTCCCTCGCAACCAACGAATAACTGGATCGGCGTCACCGTTCTTGATATCGCGGGTATGTTCTCTAATTCTGTGGCCTTCAGGCGAGCTTCGCTGACGTTTTCGACTCCGTTCGCCTTCAGGTGTACGCTTCGGGCTAGGGTTTTGTGGCCGCTTCCGCTTTCGGTGATGACTTGCTGTGCTTTGAGAGACTGATGGAGCTCGTTTGAACTTGACTCGAGTTAGATTTAGTAAATAGCAAGAGGGGAGTGACTTGCCTCTTCGCTAGGGGTGTTGCTGGTTCTGGAGAGAACTTTACACACTGTTTCTTCTTGACGACCTTGTATCTCTTCTTGGCGTATGCTTTTACGAGGTTGTATATGCGGCCGTTCTTTGTTGATACCATGAGGCCGTTTCCCTAAGAATGGCCAGTCAAAAGGAGCACAGAAACGGGCGTGGATGGGTTACCTTCGTCTTTTGGCGCCGACCGTTGCCGCCTCTCTATTCTGGTGTTTCGTTTTGCTTGACGCGAGGCCATATTGACTGGAAGGGTGAGGGAGGGGTAAGAGAAGACCCTATTTTACCGCTGCGCTTGAAATAAACGGAGCTGGTCGGCATAGATAGTAGCAGGAGGAGGTGAATGAGCCGGAGTTGCAGGAAGAAACAAACTCAGCGGGTACTTTCATCATTAGAGCAGGTAGCAACCCTTGTCTGAACCACTCACATCGAAGACTAGCCCCGTGAATATCTGGTCTGCATCAGAAGGATGAGCGGTTGGTGGAATGCCAACTTGTGGATGAAAGGCAAGAGAGATGGGGGCGACAACTGGGCATTTGGATGATGATTTAGCGCCATGCCAAATAATAATTGGTTAGAAGCAATGCTAGCCGATGTTTCAGCCTTGAGACATTACGCGTGACTCACTGTTAGCCAATACTGCTGCCTGAAATCCGTGTTGAGCATTGGAAGGCTCGAGCTTGGCAAATAAAGTATACAGCCAGTCCTGGTAAGCAATGCATTTCGTCTCGGTTGCCTAAAAAAGGGACGGGTGTGAGGTTTGGCTGCCAGACACTTATATGTGGGGTAAGAACGGATAAATTCCTCTTGTTTTGTTCCCGAGCCATTACCAAAACCATTGACAGTACGTATATCATCTCACACTCACCAAGAGCTCAAATCGCTTTTCTTCCCACTAACCGTCTATAGCCTGCTACTGCAACATGACAACAAATTCGGGAAAATCAGGACAGTGCCGTAAGTGCCGTCATTACAACAACGAGCACAAATATACAAAATGCAAGGCAAAGCGTTGCAAAGTAGAATGGAAAGTTTGTCAATCCACGGCGCATTCACATTATATTATTTGCAAAGAATGTAAAGACCATCCGGGAGGTGGGCCTGCTGGTTCAGAGCCTGATGGCTGGATGAGAGATGCTGATGAAGGCGACAGTACTTCAATGAAGCCTTACGGAGGGATTTATCAATATGAGCTAGCTCCTCAGTCCTAATTGACATATTTATTGACCTCTATCAACATTTTAACGTACAGTTTGAGCTGTGCATACATCTAGATCAGTTTTCCTGCCTGCTGTAGATGACATCCCATCTGATAAGCTCCGCTTCCTTGAGTATCCTCTGACTGGCTCGGCCAGGAAGCGTTCAATGGTAAAATTACCATTTGACACGTCCTTGAAGTCGGTTGAATCCGCAGCTGACGATGCATCACTATCGTCATCGTGATCCCCTCCACCAAGCCAGGGATGATTGAAGACGGTTTCAATTTCTGGGTTGTACCCTGCGTCGGTAGCCCATGCAAAGGCAACCCTCGTAGCTTCTTCTGATACTTCGTCGTTAACTTCAAGAGTCATTATATCGCTTGATCTGAAGGCGTTGAAGTAAACATCCTCAATGTCGTTAGTGGGTGGGCTCCATACCCCACAAGAATTGTTAAAGCCATAATCTACATAAGGCTTTCCATCAGCCATGACCCAATTCCAGTGGCTATACAGCCTCGTATGCCTGTTGCACTGAGTGTGAAGCCAAACTTCAAGATCGACAGAGCTATGCGGTACGGAACCGAACGGAGGCCAGCCTGTCAATGGTGGATTCTGGTAAGGACTTGGGGGCGGGTAATCGTTCCGACAGTCGTAGCGTAATCGCCATACATCAGCCCGACGAATTTTCGAATCTCGCACATAAGCACCAGAGCCTCTAAGATCCATGAAAGACTGTGGAGAGGATGTCCACGCCGCAACGTCAGGGTCAGGACATGACACAGTACCTTCCAGATGTTGCAGATACGGGATTATTCTGTTTGGGGTAAGACCAGTTATGATGCTGCCAAGCCATAAAGAAGCGAGTTTTGGGCGGCGGAGAGCCATGACTTGTGCAAGCAGCTCGAAGTTGCCACTCTTTATGATTGGAGTCAGGTTATCCAGAATAGGGCGAAACCAGGCACTGACGAGATTGCAGTCCACATCCGGTTCCCAGAACACCCCCCAAATTGCAGAATCGAGCATTCTCGCCGTGCAGCTCAATGTCATGAGGTAGGGTAATGCATTATCTTCTTCGAGGAAATCTAGCCTCGCAGGGGCCGTGTCGTGAGACTCTACTAAAACAATTTCCGGTAAGACTGCCTCTTGACGCAAAGTGTTGTGCAACGGCAGAAGCAGGGCTGCTGCAAGGCCAGCCGAAGGTTGGCTGCGAAGGTGGTGAAGATAGCAGAAATCTGCGAGATAACCCATAGCCTGGGAAGAAGAGGGGCAGGAATGCTCGTTGTCATCTTCAACAGAGGTACCTGGAGGAAGTCTGACTTTCAAACTTTGACTGCCTTGGTAGCTGATAGACCACGGAGATAAGTGCGCTGGATATTCGTGGCCCGTGGCGCGCCAACCTTGCCCATAAGCTAAAATTGCTCGCCACCAATGAACCGCAGTAGAATCCGAGTTCCCAATATCAACAACAATATCTCTAGACCTGGTTTGGACGCCATGTTTGCTGTCATCTATTGGTGCGAGCACTTGCGTGTATTGAATTGACCCGCCTTGAAGTTCAACAAGGCGCGCAGAAAGAATATATGCCCAAGCAAATGTCAAAATCGCAAGGCAATTGCCAGCTTTAGCGTTTTCGATATCTTGCTCCCTCCAGTGACGAAAGCTAGAACCTTCAGTCGTGCATATCGTAGGCCGCATAATACCCAGTGTCATAGGTCTCAACGAATTCGTAAGCTGTCGCAAATTGCACCCATCTTGGCAATTGTATTTCCATGTCGATTGACCATATACCGTCCGTCCGTTTCTTTTCAGGAGGCGGCCACGAGGAATTGCTGGAGTTCTCTGTATTAGATTGCAAATCTTCAAGCAATCATGAAACGTTGATTGCTCTCGCGCTCGCTGGACGTACGTATGCCAGCTATTGTGGCTTTTGATCAAGGTCTTCTGGATCTGGTCATTGCTTGGAACGACGGAGTTGTCTGAAGACATTTGGCGATCAGGGCACATCTATCGATCATCTGGAGCTACCAGAGAGATGTCTCCAATGTAGCGGAATATCTGAGCTGCCTGGCTGTAGCATATGGGACGCGCAAGTCCGCACCGGTAGTGCGGTGCAAGCCAGCGATGAACTCAACATCTGAGGGGCGACGATCGCGGAGATGAAGAGAGATTTTGCCCTTGATGGACAAAAGTTGTGTTGGCCTGGTTGGCTCAGAACTATGCAAGAAGTTCAAGGACGAAGAAAAATGTTTGCCTTGATCGAACTTTGAGTGGTGGAATGTTCGCACCTACCTGTGGTATCCGATGGTGAAGTACTTAGGATGGTTATCAAGCGTGGATATGTGTTACGTGGCGTATGCTAGGCAGCCAGCCGTGGTGCTGCCGACGGGGCTGCGATTGGCCATTGCGCACTTCCTCACAGCCGTATCACATGACCCTAGATAACGCCAAGCCTAAGCAGATTCACTGACACGTCATTGCTCCAACACCAAAAGTGATCCGGCACGTCGACCTTAGAATGTCTCTCAATAGTTCCCGACTCTGGAATGGTATATATGCCTGTCACCATCACGCGACCCACTCGACAATATTCTGGTCGCCCATAGACGATCACGTCACAATCTCGAATGGTTAAATTATATTGTCTTCACCGTGATACGGTCCATCTTTTCGAGCCTGAAAGGCACTCAAGCCTAAAGTGTGCCAGGGGCTTCACTTTCGGGTTGCTGAGCAAATCACATGGGCAACGAGCCCCACCACTTGCAAACTCGAGCAACCACTACCTTCATTGCCCCTCATCAACCTCCCGAGACCAAGGCCATTTCTGAGCGACGATAATAACTCAGTAGTTCTATCCGAACCAACCTTATTAGAAGATACCTTCTCCAACCTCATTGAGGAGCAGTCATTGCGCTTTACTCTTGCGCTTTGCCATATATTTCATATCACCCAGCGCTGTCCACCTCTGCCTTCTCCCATCACCTCGGCTGGCAGTTGTTTCGCCATATCTTTTTATCAGATCAACGTCCTGATTCATTGTCGCATCGCGCTTTTCATCAGCACCACTGTACTACCCAATGTTCGCGACATAGCCCATCAGGATCAAAGCATCTTTCAATCTCCACTGCCGCAGAACACTGCGCAAACCCACATACGGCCGCTTCCACTCCTCAACAGCTTCTGGCAGCTGCATAGTAGCTGTACTCGCCTCAATAGACGAACTCGTAATATCCCGCCTTTCTCCTGGTAAGGATCTCTTCAGGGCCTGTGGAACCTCTGCTAATATGGGATAGATCGATCGTAGCACGAAACATTTCGCAGTCAATCAATCGGCTATCATGTCCGGGGAGGTGTGTTATATCATTATACTTTTTTAACCCCCTCAACGTATATATGAAGCTGACTAAAGACTACATCCAGACCGGGGCTCAGGCGCTTGCAGGAGAGGAGGAATATATAGGCGTCAAACTATTTCCAGCAATGGATGACGCGAAAACAATAACTGGCAGAGGCAAATCGATCATAGTATATGATCCCAATGCGCCGATGGATACGCCGCCACACTGGGAACATGACAGCACCACTGTAAACGCAACTGGCCCGGTCCCTGTCGGATATGTGGTTCGCGTGATAGGGGCATTCGTGAAGTTCACGTAGGCTTTAGCCTAAATTTGGCGATCACTTCCAAACCCTTCTTGTGGTCAAGGGACAAGGTGATGGAGATGTCTTGGCTACGGTCTTGAGGGACCATTGCATTCATGCAGTCTGATGTCGGTCCTCCTACTCTCCGTTCCCATTTCCATTGATTACTGTCTGCGACTGCATTGAATAACGGGTCGCCCAAGAGTGGCATGAGGCTGATGGGTGCCTCTGAGCACCTATAATCGATTTCTGCGATAGATATTTAGCATTGTCTTGTATATAATGAGATTTCCTTGCTTACGCCTGCCTGTCAGGCCCTGCGTTTGACCTGTCGTTTAATCAGTATTTTTCCATGCAAAGGAGTAGTATTATTTACCGCGATTGAAGGATACCATTTGTTGTAGACTTGGTAATTGAGCTATTTTGAGGTCAGTGCTGCTACCAGCTATAAGATGATCGCCACATACTTGTCCCAGAGGTATATTGGCCAGATGGAGTCCGAGTAGCCAATTCGCCAGTCTGCATTGGCGGCAATGGTGCAATCTCCCGTGCGGGTCCATCAGAGTCACTGGTCCTTCGACGGCGCCGGTCCTTCCGCTGAAGGATCGTTGCTGCTCACGGGTCAGTCAAAACGCTGAGAATGCACATAAGGGTGGTCATACCGCGAAGAAGCTCAATCTCGGCACTCATTGGTCTTTCCGCTTTCAGTTCGTTTATTATATCGACTATCTCTTCTGGCCAATCTTGCTCTTTCTCACCTTTAACTAGCTCGATAATGCCGTCAAAAACTTCCGGGCTCGATTCGGTCCAAACTTTGGTAGGGTAGGTGGTTGAGAGGGCGATCACGCTGTGAGGGTTGCTTTCACACAAGCTGCGGATGGTAGTAATCCTGATGAGATTCGTAGCTATCACAGATTTGGCACTTCTGCTTTTGTATTCTGACTCTCTTGGCGGTCCGAATATCAACCTAAAGTTCGCCTTTATGGTCCGTGACGATTCCAATTCCGCAGTGTCCAGTATCTTTCGCTTTGTGGAGACAGCCTGGGCGGCGAGGCTGCGAAGCTTGTCACGTAAGTATTCCCGACGCGCTGTGGCATCTCTCTGAGTGTCTCGCTGTATCTTGGTCATAGCATTGATCAGTCTCAATGTCAACTTCGCAATTTCAGCAGCCTGATTCGTCGCGAGATCTGCCGACTTCGCCAGCTGCACCGACATCACCTCAAACTTCCTAGTATGTTCCTTCAGTGCTGCTATGGCGTGAGTGGCAAGTACCTGCTTCGTTGCCATGTTTACAGAGCAACAATTTTCTGGAAAACTGACGGCGTGAAATAGGTAATTTGTGTTCAAAGTGGGGAACGCTTGGATTTAATCATGTTCAGAGGCAGCGATCAGGTTGCCATTAAGTTTCCAGAAACTGCTTACCGGGATACCCATTTGCATGATCATGTGTCATCTCGTCATTGGGCGCCATGCCTTGTTGCCTCCACTAGTCTGGTAATGAGATTATCCGAAGGCTGAATATCACAGTGAGACAAGTACCTTGCTCTGTTCATCATCTTCTGGAAGCTAAACTTTTGGTCAGTTGCTTGCTTCTGGAGTTTCTCCAGGTACCCGCCTGGTTTACGGGAACTTTTCCCCGATCCGAGGTTCAACCATGTTTATCCACCACGGGCACCCTAACAATGCCAATCGCAACCGTGGGCCCGTACCGTCACGCCTGTATTGTGTCGCCTCTCCTACAATGAACATATCCAGCCAGGTTCAAGGATCATTACGCCATGCTTCAATCAAGTGCCTCTTGCTGCGGCGAAGGACGACATTCCATTCTCGGAGAACTGCACAATCATGTATCATAAATTCTGCGTCCAGCATCCACGGCCCGAATGCTATCGCTGTCTCACATCAATGGGCTGCTTCCCCCACTACCTGCATGGCGAATCGGTCTCGCCAGCATCTTCCCCAACACTGTCCTGCAGATATGTGCTTCACCCCGCGCTGTTTGCATGATGCACTAACAAACCCTTGATCATTCAATCGGCCCATGCATGGTGCTGCAGGCGTGGGCTGCTGGTGGTCCTGACGAATTGTTGGTTTGCAGGGGGATTGGTCTTGCGTTAATACGATGGCAGAAGAACTGAGAAATATATAACGGCACGCGATTCCCCAGAAGTTCAATCACAAACCTCTGCAGTCTTCAAATCGTCCCCCATATTCAAGCTTCTTACTTTTGTCTATCATCCCATCACGCATATCAAGCCACCTGCCAACCCTTTACATCGTCATGGCTCCAACAGAGACGATTCAAATCGGCCTTTCGCAGCGTAGTCCATGGCCGACCACCCCACCCAGCACCCCGACGCTGAGCGATGAGGATGCTAGTGAGATTCTCACTGCTATGAAGATGCATCCCACGACCCCATGTTATCGGTCTGAATTGTTGCCTTTTGCCCAACAAGTCTTAGACCTCGTCAAGTATATGAGATTCTCGCTGCTATGAAGATGCATCCCACGACCCCATGTTATCGGTCTGATTTGTTGCCTTTCGCCCAACAAGTTTTAGACCTCGTCAAGTCTCTCAGTTCCACGCAGAGCACCCCTGCAGTGCTGGCTGCCCCAGACGAAGTTAAAGCCGAAGGCCCTCCAGTTGTATCCCGTACATCTGTACCCCAGGGACTGGCACAGCCACTTACGATCCACGACCTCAAGGAACTCATCAAGGAACTTGTCGAATCAAAGCAGGCAGGATCGGCCCAGGATTCTGACTTTCCTCAACTGGATGCTGCGGACGCACAGGTGAATGAAGTTGATGCCAAAGACACCAATGCATTCAAAACAGTTGAAGAAGTGTATGCCGCCACTGCTAAATGAGTGGGATCTTGCTGACAAACTGTTTCGATGCAGTTGGGATAACAAAACGTACAAGTACGCCCTTGTGGAGCCCGCAAAGTCAACTCACGAGATAACTGCATTGGACAAATACGTTTTCATTGTCCGCAGAAGAGTCGGTCAGTAAACACTCCTATAGAGGCGTACTATATCTGATTCGTTGTCCGACAGACAAGGATACGAAAGAGACGACGTTCCACACCGACATCAAGTCGGAGAGTTTGCGTGATATCCTGAGGGTTATCTTGGGAGACGTTCAAGGAATCAGCTTGAAAGAACCAGTCTTATCTGTGCGTCTACTCTGTTTCTACAGATTCACCAGCCTTGACTAATTGTCTTTTAGGTTGAGCAGAATCTCTTACACCACTATCTGCCCGAGATAGAGTTATATCGGGGACTAAAACTCTATCAGGACGTCGACAAGAGTAAGATCGCCGAGCATGAATCACATTTGGAGTCGCTCATCGATTATATCAAGACAGCCTATGGACCCACAAGACAGAGTCTGAACCCCCTCTTAGAAGATGGCCACATCACATATGACCTGCTTTGGGCCCTCTTTAAACCAAATACCTTGGTGTATACCAAGTGTTTCGGCACAGGAAAGCCAAGATGTGTCAAGTATGATTTTGGAGAAGAACGGAAGACAAACAGTGGGGTGAAGTATTTTCACATGGAAGGTCGTTACCTCGATTTTGACGGAAAGGTACTTGGTGAAGCAGTAATTCATCTTTCAATCGAAAAGTTTCGTGGAGCCAAGCGGATTGACACTCTTGAAGTATTTCCTCTTCATTGCCACCCAAACGAAAGCGATGCAAGGGCGCAACTACTCAAATGTGGTCACAGGTTTCTTGGATTGACAGGTATCCATCACGTCGAGTACCATGGGAAGGCCTTCTACATGGAGAAAGGACGTCCAATCGAGGTGACTATCAAGGGCCGAATCATAGTTGATCCGGCCCACTTCAGAGAAACCAACCCAAATTACAAGAGGCCCAGCATTAGCGAGCCTTCTAAGTCTTCATCTGATATTTGGCTCTCTTTCGATTTGGACGGTACCACTGTAACGTCTACAGACGTCGTCAAAAGCATCGGGAAAGAGTCAGCTGAGGTGGCTGGAGATGACGTGCTCCTGTGCAGTCCGACGGTACTCGGTTTCAGCCTCGACAGGAAGTTATGGCGTAAGCATTTCGGTTCGGTATGATTGAGGTTCTTGTCCAACTGACATGTCTACAGTCGAATTTGCCGTTGATGACATCGAGGACATCACATGGCAGCCTGCTGCTCTCGCCCATCTACAAATCCCTGACAAGAAAAAGAAGGCCATACAGGCTCTTTCTGAGGCCCACATGGCACGAACATCTGGCAACGGCTTTGATGATTTCGTTGTTGGGAAAGGCCAGGGCCTCAATGTGCTCTTACAGTACGGTGACTAATCATATGAATAAATAATCGCATACTGACTTTTATATAGCGGC
>JPJS01000142.1:0-26808 GCA_000750665.1 Pseudogymnoascus sp. VKM F-3557
ACCACGCCCTCGCGTCCTACGGACACGTCGTCCTCGTCGCCGGGTCCTCGGGGATCACGCACCAGATCTCGCACATTAAGAAACTCCTCACTGAGTACCCGCACGGTACTATCGCCACGCGCCGCATAACGCTCATCTGGATCGTCCGCGAGCTGGAGCACCTCGAGTGGGTGCGTCCGTGGATGGATGAGCTGCTGAAGATGCCGCTGCGGCGCGAGTTGTTGCTCATTAAGCTGTTCGTTACGAGGCCGAAGTCTGCGGCGGAGGTGTCGAGTCCGAGTCAGACGGTGCAGATGTTTCCCGGTAGACCGAATATTCGCGTGCTGCTTATGGATGAGGTTGTGCACCAGGTTGGCGCTATGTGCGTTACTGTGTGTGGACCGGGAGGGTTGGCGGATAATGTGCGTGAGGTTGTGAGAGAGGCACAGGGATGTGGGGTTATTGATTTTGTGGAGGAAGCGTTTACGTGGTGAGAGCATCTGTTACTTGATTGGAGGAGGAAGGCGAATGCAAGGGCCGCCGCATCGCGGCAAGAGCGCTGGTACATATTATATTGATGGAGGCTTGTGAAAGGCTTTTGTATATAGGGTTAATAGGAGGGAAGAATATGGGATCGGATCTGGGAGTGATGGAGTTTGGTATACCAACTGGCACAGGTGGCGGCTACCTACATACTAGCCATGTTTTACTTTTTGGGATGGCGTTTTCGGGAAGACAGACAGAGACAGACAGATTACAGACTAGAGTAGATGACAACGATCAAACTAATTACTCGAACCTACAAAAGATTCAGTCCAGTACATGCTTGCGTCTTGTGATAAAGTCAAGTATTTTAAGTAGAGGTTTATTGTACGGAGAATCTATGGCAACTAATATAGCCCTCTTTCTATGACGCCAAATACAGCTCTTAGCAGTATAATACACACAAAAGCAAATCAAAATATCAAAACACAACACCCCCTCTATCAATCACCTCTACGAATCAGCCCTAAGCTGCGGCCTCCATCCCCCCTCCGCACTAACACCCTTCCCTTTCCTCTCCCTCGCCTGCTCCTCGAGCAGCTCATCCAACGAATTCGGCCTCGCCTGCGGCCTCCACCCACCAGGGCTCTGCTCCCCCTCCCTCGCCTTCGCCTGCTCTTTCAGCATATCATCTAGCGAATTCGGCCTCACCACCTGCGGTGCCACGTTCTCCTTCTGCGGCGCTGGGATAGGCTCTACCAGCTTCTCGGCCAGTTCAGCAAGTTTGGCACGTTTGATGGCGCGTGTGGATGCGATGCGGTCGAGAGCTTCGCGCTTGGAGTTTATGGTTGCAGCATCGGTGGCCTCGCTTTGCTGGTCCTTCTTCGCCGACTTGGGGGATGCTGCGGAGGCATCAGTGGTCTTGCTCTGCTGATCCTTCTTGGCCTGCTTCGGCGAATCTTCAGCGCCGGTGGTGGATGCCTTGGACTTGGCATGCGCGCCGTTTGTGCGGGATTGGAGAGGAAGGAAGTGGCGCCCATTGGTCTTGGGTGGTGATGATTCTGGCAGGTGATGGAGATCTAGGACTGGAGCGACGGGCTCGGTGGCTTTCGGTGCTTCTTCGGTGGTGAGGGCAGCTACCTTTGCGAACGACAAACGACGCGCTTGTGTGGTTCCGTTCTGCTGCGTAGTTGTCGTAGTCTTGGTCGACTCGACAGTCTCAGCTCCATTGGCATTCGATGCACCGGCGTCTTTGGCAGTGGCCAGTTCTTGCGTGGCAGCTGCTTTATTTGGGGAAGCTGGTTTCTTCGCAGCAGATGGTTTCTTTGGTGAAGATGTTTCCTTCGCAGAAGCTGCTTTCTTATCCGCGGCTTCCTTTTTCGCAGCAGCTTCCTTCTTAGCGGCCTGTTCCTTGGCAGCAGCTTCTGCCTTCCGGGCAGCTTCGTCCTTCGCTGCTTGCTCCTTAGCAGCCTGGTCCTTCGCTGCTTGTTCCTTGGCAGCCTTCTCCTCTGCAGCTTGCTTTCTGGCAGCTTCTGCTTTCTCAGCTTGCTCCTTGGAAGCCTGTTCCTTAGCGGCTTGCTCCTTTGCGGCAGCTTCTTTGGCAGCTACGTCTCTGTCGGCTTGCTCTTTGGTGGCCTTCTCCTTCGCCGCAGCTTCTTTAGCAGCTTGCTCTCTGGCGGCTCGCTCTTTGGCGGCTTTCTCTTTGGCGGCTTGCTCTTTGGCGGCTTGCTCTTTGGCAGCCTGTTCTTTAGCAGCCTGTTCCTTGGCAGCTTGCTCTCTGGCGGCTTGTTCCTTAGCAGCCTGTTCCTTAGCGGCTTGCTCTCTAGCGGCTTGCTCTTTTGCGGCTTGTTCCTTGGCAGCTTGGTCTTTGGCAGCCTGTTCCTTTGCAGCTTGTTCCTTTGCAGCTTGTTCCTTTGCAGCTTGCTCCTTCGCGGCCTGCTCTTTGGCAGCCTGCTCCTTGGCGGCAGCTTCCTTTGCAGCTTGTTCCTTTGCAGCTTGTTCCTTTGCAGCTTGCTCCTTCGCGGCCTGCTCTTTGGCAGCCTGCTCCTTGGCGGCAGCTTCCTTTGCAGCTTGTTCCTTTGCAGCTTGTTCCTTTGCAGCTTGTTCCTTTGCAGCTTGTTCCTTTGCAGCTTGTTCCTTTGCAGCTTGTTCCTTTGCAGCTTGTTCCTTTGCAGCTTGTTCCTTTGCAGCTTGCTCCTTCGCGGCCTGCTCTTTGGCAGCCTGCTCCTTGGCGGCAGCTTCCTTTGCAGCTTGCTCTCTGGCAGCTTGTTCCTTAGCTGCCTGTTCTTTTGCGGCCTGCTCCTTAGCAGCTTGCTCCTTTGCGGCTTGTTCTTTCCGAGAAGCTTCCTGCTTTTCGGCTTGCTCTTTGGCGGCTTGTTCCTTGCGGGCAGCTTCTTCCTTTGCGGCCTTCTCCTTGGCTTCCTGCTCTTTCTGGGCAGCTTCCTCTTTGACAGCCTTCTCCTTAGCGGCCTGCTCCTTAGCGGCCTGTTCCTTTCGGGCAGCTTCTTCCTTTGCAGCCTTCTCCTTACGGGCAGCTTCCTCCTTTGCAGCCTTCTCCTTGGCTTCCTGCTCTTTCCGGGCAGCCTCCTCCTTGGCAGCCTTCTCCTTAGCTGCCTGCTCCTTAGCTGCCTGCTCCTTAGCTGCCTTCTCCTTAGCTGCCTGCTCCTTGCGGGCAGCTTCCTCCTTAGCTGCCTTCTCCTTAGCTGCCTGCTCCTTGCGGGCAGCCTCCTCCTTGGCAGCCTTTTCCTTCGCCACTTGCTCTTGTCGGGCAGCTTCTTCCTTTGCAGCTTGTTCTTTGGCGGCTTGCTCTTTGCGGGCAGCCTCTTCCTTTGCGGCCTTCTCCTTGGCGACTTGTTCCTTGCGGGCAGCCTCTTCCTTAGCAGCTTGCTCCTTCCGGGCAGCTTCTTCCTTGGCGGCTTGCTCCTTGCGCGCGGCTTCTTCCTTGGCGGCTTGCTCCTTCCGGGCAGTTTCTTCCTTTGCAGCTTGTTCCCTGGCAATTTGTTCCTGTGCAGCTTGGTCCTTGGCAGCCTGCTCCTTGGCAGCTTCTTCCTTCAGGGCAGCGTCTTGCTTCGCGGAGGCTTCTAATTCCGCGGCAGCTTTTGCGGCAGCGGCTTCTTCAGCTTTCGCGGCAGCTGCACCTATCCAGAATTCTTCCACAAGCGCAGCTTCGTTCGCAGCAGCAGCAGCTTCTTCGGATTCAGAAGAAACTCCCTCAGATTTTTCTTGGACGGACACGTCTGGACTCGATGATGCCGTGTACTCGGACCGGATAGTCTGGCTATCAGCGAGGTCGCGAAGAACAGCTTCAATGCTGGAGATGCTGCTGTTCAATGTAGCCATGGTAGCCGTCCGGGTGTCATCTTCAGTAGCTTCACGGTTCTCAGCCACTTGTTCCATGAGATCTGCAAGACCCTTTCCCTTTGTTCCATTTGCGCTTGACTGCGGTAGAGTTTGGCTTTCGGTGGCATCGCTGCTGTTGACGAAGTCGAAGCTCGACTGGCTAGAGTAGGTAGAAACATTTTCAGTTAGGGTGATAGGCGACTCTTGTCCATCTTCGAGATTCTTTTGTGCTGCTTTAGATGCTAGTTCCCCAAAGATTTCAACGCCACCTTTTCGCATGGGCTTTCGGTCAACCTCTCTTTCTTCGAGTTCAAGTCTTGGCTGTTCCTCGCCTAGGACATGCTCTCTGTGCCATTGGCCAACGAACATCCCTTCGGGGTCTGCCTCGTTTCTAACATTGAGCCATGACTTCAAGTCGTCGCCGTACATTTCGCTGAGTTCCTCGTTCGTAGTCTCGAAGTTCTTCGCCCAGTGAGGTTTTCCGTCAAGCTCTCTCATTAAATATTCAAAGGCTTGATAGTATCGAGCGAGGCACGGAGGATCCATGTTGTAAGGCCGGTAGAGAGTTGCATTAAGATAGAGAGTTGGCCCGTCCTTGGCAGATGTGTCGAGGTGCGGGCGAACCGATTTCCGTGAAGAGCCGTCGTTGTTCTTGAGATTGAGAGTCGTATCACTGACGCGGACCTCGATAGGCGCGTGAACCCAAAGTCCCTCTGCGCTGTACGGGATTCCATGTTCGACGTATCCGGGATCCGTAGGCTTGAGTCGGTTGAGCCAAGATGTCAAGCGGCCAAGTGCAGCTGGTCCATTGCGAAGTGGGATGGCCCATTCGTTCACAGTTTGGCTGTATAGGCAGTCCATGAGAAGAGCATCTCGCGACGACTGGATTGCCTGTTTAGTACTCTTAGGTCCCGATGAAAACCCAAATTGCATTCCAGTTATGAACCATTCCACCCACGGCATAATCCTGGGGACCCATTGTGCAATATAGAGTAGGTTGTGGTAGATATGATAACCGAGAGAAGAATCAAAGTAAGCAGCTTTATGTGGCAGATCTGAAGCAGGTCGAGTAGTTTTCGAGGCATGCCAAATAGTTGCACGGCGAGTATATGGGTACCACCATACCCTCACGAACTCGCCTTGGGTCCAGAGGTTGGTGTTCCATGTGTCAAAAACCTGCTTGTGGGGATATATCGTTTGCTGCCAGTGGAGAGAGAAGGCTGGGACGGCCAGAAAAGTGATTTCAGTAATGACGCCAAGAGCGCCGAGAGAACAGAGGGCGGCACGGAACAGGTCCTCGTTTTCCTCGGGAGAGCAAGTGACCGTTTTCGAGTTTGCGAGGGTGATCCGGAGCCGAGTAACCGAAGAAGAGAGAATGCTGTGAAGTAGAGTCGAGCCGTGAGTTCCAGTAGAAATGGCACCAGCAATTGACTGCTCGTTGATACTGCCGAGGTTAGGCATGGCCAGACCAAGTTTGTCCAATTCCTCCGAAAGCTGGAACAGGCGTATCCCAGCTTGCATGGTCACGAGATTGGTCTCTCTGTCAACAGAGAGGATCTTATTAAATTTGTCCAGGTTTACCATCCAGCTTGAGGTGCAGGTCAAGTCGGACGGCGAGTGGCCGGAGCCAACAGTTGTGATGCGTCGTCGGCATCGTCGTGCCAGTGTAGTCACTTTTTCGACTTCTTCTAATGATTCAGGTTGTATGTATAGCTCGGGCGCAGAGTAAAATGTGCGTGCCCAAGTATGGTGGAAGTGGTCGGGCGAAGCTCGAAAGGCAATGCCATCTTCGAGCTTGCTGAGCTCGTTGGTAATAGCCGGGTCCATGGCGACGAAGCTCTGCTCTGGTCTCCGGGGCCAGGCGTAGCTTCAACAACACACTTTTTCGTCTCGCAAGACGTCCTGAGTGCTGTGTCGGTCACTTATTGCTCTTCGCCCACCCGATCAAGGGATGAAACGCGGTTGATATTATGCACGAGTGCCTCAAAAAGTGCACTGGCATATGTGACAAAGCAAACGCCGGGAACAATAATTATTTGTGCCCTGCATGCATACCCCACGTTCCTCACCGCCTTGCTAAGTAAGCGACAGTCCCTTGTTTTTTTGCCGGACACCCGGGTGTCGGTAGATCAGTTGGAGAGAGAGTAGATGGGCAAACGAATGTATAAGGAAAGTCGAATATATATCTCCAGGTGAAGCTTTTCAGCTTCTTGTTCCTGTCTTCAAATTGGTAAAAAGGGATGCGCCGTGTACTATAAACCCTGCCGTTCAGAAAAAGGGTTCGTCAGGGTGATGTATCTGTATCTACAGGTACCCCCAATGTCTTAGGGTCACGTCATTTCACCCACTCACTCTCAACACGGTCCACTTATGCAGATGAGCAATAGAAAAATATGGGTTAACATAATAGGCAAATATCTCAACGCCCAGATAATATATACTTCACAAACGCCATTTCTAGACATTGATACAAATCGAGCTAGGAACGATAATTACGACTTCAAAGCCCCAATCAGCATCTTTTGTATATTGACAGTCACATCTCCGGTGCTGTCGCAATTGTTACCCCGCATCTTCAATTTATAATATTTTTACCCCACCAAAGCCATCCTACCAGATATGTCTTCAGCTACGTTTAAGCCCATTGCGAAGTCGGCCACAGACGTGAGTCCCCAAATGGATTACTACCCTCATATCTACACAATACTAACCCTGCTACCAGCTCGCCGAGATCCTCCGCATCGAAGAATCCCTCGTCGCCCCCCACTTCACCACCAGCGATGCCTTCGAACTCGGCCTCATTCTCCAAAAGCGCCTCGCCGGTGCCTCCAAGCCAGCTTTAATCAGCATCGTCGCTCCCAGCGGTCTCTTGGCCCCCTTATCCCCAACAAGAACTCTCTTCCAATGCTCGGCCAAGGCGGGCGTGTCGCCCGATAACGAAGTCTGGGTCGCGCGTAAGGCGCAGACTGTCTTCCGCTTCGGCGTGTCGAGCTGGTACATGGGGCAGAAGTTGAAGGGAGATGAGCAGCTTTTCGCCGCGAAGTTTGGCCTGAGCCCAACTGATGCTTCCAAGTATGCTATCCACGGTGGTGCCGTTCCAGTGAGAGTGAAGGGTGTGGAGGCACCAGTTGCTGTGGTTATTGTGAGCGGCCTGTCCCAGGACGAGGACAACGGCGTGGTTGTGGAGGTTCTCCAGGAGTGGATTAAGAACGCATAAGACAGGGCATTGCATGTAAATAGCGAACGAGATAGCATCTTATACCTAGATTAAGCCCAAAAACACACTGGTCAATTGAAATGGCATATATGCAACTGAGTTATATTATTCATGGGGATCTGTGTTCATTGATTGGGGGTTCTCTCTACTCTGTTCATCATTCGTCCAATCCACGCTCGTCCGACTCCATGAGGCATGGAAGCAGGCATCCCACTTCCAGCCAGCTTGTACACAAGAACTTTCTTGCGAAGCATTTTCCTTCTACCTTTTCCTCCGCCCATCTTCTCTATCGCTCCTCCGCCAGCCACCAGCCATCCAATTAAAGTCTTGAATGACTATTACAAAAAGTTGGGGAATACATGAATATCTTCGGTGACATGGCCTCATAATCTTCTAACGAATGAAATGTGTTGTGAAAGGGGGTATAGGGTTCTTTTGTACATGGTGCTAGTAATGTGCTGGTGAGGGTACTGGGGACCGATCACTTGATCGATTAATCAAAAACGCCGGTCGAGGACAAGACCCCTCTGAATGGCCAGGCTGCTGTGAGATATTATTGAAATATTGGTGGGAAATAACGGACGCTGATGACGAGCTCTATGTGAATGACGATGCGCCAGCCCTAGAACCAGAAACAGAAGTGTATTCGGACTGGTGTTTACCGGCTCAAGTCTGGTGCACGGTTTGGGAGCCACCAATCTGGCGCTTGACTTGCTCGCGGGCCCATCTGGCAGTGTCGATGGTGCGTGACTGGAACTCTCTGTTGGAACGGGTCTCGCGGATCATCGAAGTCAACCAATCGGCGCGGTAGAACTGAGAGAACTCTCCGCCGGGGAAGCTTTCAGCCAGATCGCTGGAATTATGTTAGTAAAACTGGAGGTATTTTAGTGGTTGTTAAAACTTACCCAATAACACCCATCGCCGACCTCATTAAGCCCTCGCTGCGGTTCTGATCGATATAGACACCGTTGAGTAGCTGGAAAATGGACTCAACATATGGCGAAAGCAGAGCCGATTGGTCGCTGGACTTCATGGCACCAATGATACCACCCCAGGCATCCATAATTCCCTCGCGGAGAGACATCACGTAGTCGTACATCTCATAAGAGCCTTCTGGGCTGGCCTGGACGGCTGCAGCTTGCTGAAGAACTTGTGCGACAACAGAGAGGTACTTCTCGAATGTTCCACCGATAGCGCCGGCAATGTCGCCGAAGCATTGGAGGATCGCAGGCTTAAACTGGTTTGCCAAGGCCGTGCTCCTCAGGTTGTTCAACAAGTAGTTCATGAACGTATCGCAGTATGGCTCGCACTGGGCACCCATAGAACGGGTGACATCGCTGACGAGACCGATAGCCATCGAGCAGAGAGCTGGCTCCTCTTGGTTGGTCAATGCATTGTAAAGGAATGGAGCGAAGGCCTCCATGTATGGCGCGAAAGACTCCTCGAGAGCATTTGCCAAGCTTCCAACGGTAGCGAATACTGCATCTGGAACAGATGACTTGGGGCCAACGGTGTTGAGAATCTGGAGGAGAACATGCATGATGCGATCGGATTGCGGGGCAATCTCCTTCTCCAGGCGTTGAACAATCGCAAGGAGGACACTGCAAAGGCTGGTCTGCATCTCCTCGAGGGTGATGCGATCTTCAACACTGACGACCTGGGCCTGAAGAGGGATAGTGCCTTCCAAGCGCTTGAGGATGACATCCGAAAGGGATGCGACAGTTGGTAGGCTGTCCTGGGCAGCATTCATGACGAAAGTGTTCAGAACCTCGTAGGCAGCGGTGCGCAGCTGGTTATCCGCATCAGGGCGCTCGGTGACCTGGAGGAGACGAGAAACACTCTCGTTGAAGTGAGGGGACAATGGGTTCTCCTGGCAGCCAATGTCGCCAGAGAAGCGTTCAGCAAGGTTCATCAGTGCCCAACAGCAAGAGGCAGCCATCTTTGGGTTGTTTGCCAGTCCAGTGAAGAGAGAAGAGATCAACGCAGGAAGGTGGAGAGCTGGGTCGATCGACTCGGAGCAAGCCTCGCAGATGCGGCCCAGTGCGTAGGCAGCAGAATCTTGAACTTGGAGGACCTTGTCCGCCATCATATCAATGAGCACGGGCAGGGCCTGCTTCACGATTGGGTCGAGGACCTTCTCATCTGGGCCCTCCATAATTGCGCCGAAGGCAGAAACGGCAGCATCACGGTGGTGCCAATCTTCCTGGCGTAAGTTTGCCTCAACGAAAGACAGCACAGGTGGGATAACTAATCCACCAACAGACTGAGCGTAAAGTTGAAGACATTGGTAAGCAGCGCGAGAGATGTTGTACTCTTCGTCAGTTGCGTCTTCATCTTGCTTTGTGAGAAGAGTGAGGAGCACTGGGACAACCTCGTTTGTGGCCACTCGGCTGAAGTTGTAGTATGGCCTCATTTGATCCGCGGAGTCAACCTGTGCATTGTCATCTTCAATCGCGATTTCCTCCTCGCAAACTGTGCTCCAGAACTCAACAGCAAGCTTTGCGACATCCTCATCCTCGCTCTTCATTCCCATAATGGTCAGGCCAAACAGAGCCTTCTCCATATAGAAACGCATAGTCTCGTAGTATAATGACATAATCCTGTTGAGGCAGCCGAAGGCGCCCTCTTGGATGCGAGAGTCTGTTGCTTGTGTGGCTTCGCAGACCACCTGCATAATATAGTTGCGCTCTCCTTCATTCTTGAAGTTTTCCTTTACAAATTCCAAAGAATCACCAAGTGCCGAAATAGCTGCAAGGCGAACTTCGTCATTGGTCTCCTCCTTGCGGGCACCCTGAACAACAGCTGTCAAAATAGCATTCGAGTGTTGGACAAGGCTGTCGCGTAGATCTTGGTCCTCGCTCTCGCAGATGAAACCAATCGTGGTAAGGGATGACTGCTTAAGGTGGTCGGCACCCTCTCCAACATTGCGAACCAAGGTCGGCATAAGCTCGGACCATTGTTCCCGCGGAAGCTCAATGGCAGCTATAGATGCAATAACTTGCGCCGCAGCCTGGCCAGCTTGTGCGTTTTCCGAAGAAAGTGTTTGAAGTGTAACCTCTTTCACACCCTTCTTGGTGTCTGCGTCGACTTGTTGAAGCCATTTCTCCTGAACTTCACGTAAACGGGTGTATTCTCTCGCGGAGAAGGCGTTCTTAAGAGCTAAACCAGCTGCTACACGTATGGGTTTTGCTGCGGTTTCGCTCGCAAGCTGTGTGACGAGGGTCGTGACGTATGCAGACTGAATTCAGAAGTTAGCAAAAGGGGGTATACTCGAAGGAGGCTATTTTGAGGGGTGAGCCAGAAGGGGGGTCATACGAAATTGGCGTCGGCAGCTTGAGTCAACTGTTGCTCAGCATTCCCACGGATATTGGCATCTGGAACTTGTCAGCAGGGTTCAAACCTAGAAGTTGAAAGAAAACAAGCTGTTGTGCGGGGGGGCTAACCTGGCGACAACGTCCCCTCGAGGACGGCATTAACATCCATATTTGCAGCTGAGAGTCGGTGAGGAGGGAGATCTGTGGTGGTGGCCCGCTTGAATAAATACACGGATCAACGCACAAAGCGTTTGTAAAATGTCTGTTGTATTTTGAGTCTTTGGCGTTGCTAGATGACAACGACTTGAAATTACAATCTCAGGCTACGAGATGATGTTGACGGGGCTTTCTTGAAGCGAGACTTTATTGGTGGATACCTGCGGTAATGGGGTTAACGATTGCCCGAAGTAGACGCCGCTTGTGAGGTGGTTCAAGTTTAAGAAACTCACTATTCTTGCTACTGTCAAATAAGTAAAAGAAAGAATTTGTAGGTTTAGCTCGGCAGATTTCCTGATCTGTAGCACTTGGACAAAGAATGCTTCGATGACCAGCTTCACAGGTAAAGATTGTTTGGTTGCCGGCCGCGTTTGGCGTAAACCCCTCGCTAACAGACAAATCACAGATCGGCCTGTTTATTCTGTCACAGCTGTTGACACGTGATATAGTGATATAATGGCCTGTTATTCTCCCCTATCGTCTCCTTTCCATATTTCGAAACTAATTTGGCGTCACTCTATTTGTTGATTTATATGTTACGCTACTCTATCTAGGCTCAGAGGGACATACGGTACGTAGTAAGAGTTATGATTCTGTCATGCCTGAAACAAAGGCCTTGTTTTTATTTGTTTGCTTCCGATATGCTTATCAAACTATGCTTCCGTTCCATCCTACAATTTTGAGCTCCGACCTATATCAAAGAGCTAGTAATCAAAATCGCACTAAAAGCACTATTTTTCTTTCCATCTGTTTCTATTATTTTTTTGACACTTGATGCATAAGTAACTAGCCATTTTTGCCACAGAGCGTAATAGCGATTACGAATAATTGGTATCAACGTCCACTGCTCGTGGGACGGAATGGAATCGGGGTGTTTGGCCTGCTTTGGATGAACTTCGAAAATTAGTATTTAGAGTCAAATTTCGTAATTACAGACAGAAGAATAATAACTTACGCTTGATGCGGCTGACAAGAGAGCAATCAACGAAGACTGAACGACATCCACGTCGATTCCAACACCCCACACCTTATGCGAAGATCCGGCAGCCGTACATTCAATATACGAAACAGCCTTGACTCCCTTTCCTTTTCCAATGGCGTGTTCCTTGTAATCTTGTACGTCAAGATCAATACCAATTGACGAAAGTGCGTTTGCAAGAGAAGAGATAGGTCCGTTGCCCATTCCCTTCAACTTATGCTCTTCTCCGTCAATGGAAACGACACCTTCGAATCTTCTTCTCATACTCTTGGTGTCTTGCGTCTTCCCAGCGGCAGGTGGCGCCGGCGAGCTAGACCTATCAGCCGAAATAGTGTAGTCCACCAAGTTAAATCTTGGGTTCTCTTTCAAGTAGTATGTCTTCTCGAAGAGGTCAGAGATTTCACTCGATAGGAGTTCCCTACCAACGCCGTCGGCCTTGCTCTGGACGACCTTGCTGAACTCGACCTGTAAACCACGAGGAAGGTCCAATTCGAGATTGCGAAGAATGATCCACGCAGCGCCTCCCTTGCCACTCTGGGAGTTGACGCGAATGATGGCCTCGTAGGTCCTGCCAATATCCTGTGGGTCAAGTGGCAAGTATGGGACTTGCCACAAGGTATCTTCGGTGGCTTCTTTCCGGAGGTGGAAACCCTTCTTGATAGCATCCTGGTGAGAGCCACTGAAGGCACAGACCACAAGCTGCCCGCCATATGGAGCCCGAGGGTGGATAGGAATCTTGTTGCTAACCTCAACAACGTCGATGACCCTGTTGAGATCAGAGAAGTCAATCCCTGGATGGATACCTTGCGTATAGAGGTTGAGAGCCAAAGTGACTAGATCAACATTGCCCGTACGCTCGCCATTTCCAAACAAGCACCCCTCAACTCGATCCGCACCAGCCATTTGAGCCAATTCGGCAGCTGCTACGGCACATCCTCTATCGTTATGAGGATGTAAAGAAACACAGATCTTTTCTCTCTCAGTGATATTAGTACAGAAGTACTCAATTTGGTCTGCATAGACGTTTGGTGTAGACATCTCAACTGTGGCGGGAAGGTTGAAGACGATAGGGTTCTCCACTGTCGGCTCCCAAGCTGCCTTGACGGCTTCGCAGATTCTTATAACGTACTCTGGGCTGGAGTCCGAAAAGGTTTCCGGGCTGAACTCGAACGCCCACTCTGTGCCGGCTTGTGACGGATCGTCTTTTGTGATCGAACGGGCATATTTTGCGCACTTCACTGCCAACGCAATGCCTTCCTCTTGAGTGAAGCCGAACACAATGCGTTGGAAGCATTCGCTGGTGGCGAGGTATAAATGGAGCAGGGCCTTCTTGGCTCCCTTGAGGGAATCGACAGTGCGGCGGATCAAGTCTTCCCTACACGGGGAGAGGACCTGGAGCCAAACATCGTCCGGTGTTGCTCCTGGGGTCTCGACAAGTCGGCGTGTGAAATCGAAATCGGTTTGGGACGCAGAAGGGAACGAGACTTCAATCTCCTTGTAGCCGAGCTCGACGAGCATTTGGAAGTACTTCCATTTTTGTTCGCCGTCCTATGGGCAATTAGTAGGCAGTTACATGGACAGATTTTGTATCCTCTAACCATTGGGTCCACCAAGCTCTGGTTGCCATCGCGCAAGTCTGTGGCGAGCCATCTCGGCGGCTTGTCAATTGTTTTGTTGGGCCATGTGCGGTTTTCGAGTTTCAAAGGAGGAAACCTCTTATATTTCTTGGAGGGGTCTGCAAGCCTGGGAGTTGGTAATTAGCAAGGCTTAAATTGTTCATATGGGGTTGCTCCGTACATCGGCATTGTGAAGATGGCGGGGTAACACTTCGTAGTGCTGTCTTTTGAAATATACTTCGTGGCTTACGAAGGGAGTATATATCCCAAAGTAACTGTGTATTTGGTGTGTATGACTGATTGTACAAATAGGTGTTTCCAATGCTGTGTAAATATTTTAGTTGGGTTGCGGTTCCCTTGGTGGTTGAGTCATTGGTTATTTTTTTGGCCTGTTACCCGTCACCACGGGTATGCGCGGGGTAGCAAATCTGTGAATCGAAAAGGTGGGGATATCACATGATCTGCCTCAAAATATACGCAATATTGCAAATAGATTATTGCATTCGCATTTTACTATATTATAGATGGCATTAGACAACATAAGAAGTTTGTGTTAGCTGTCTAGCGGTTTCCTTCGGTAGCTGCGGCAGATGCCATCTGCGTCAAGATAGAGTGCTCATCTGATAAAACATCACCTCTTTTGCCTTCCCCAGGGGTAATAAGACCCTCACTGCCATGACCACCCAGGTGCATCCCTCCCCCATTAATAAGACGCAAGTCTGGGTCCAGGTTAGCATTCATGTCTGCTACTGTAAGAGCTCCATCTTCGTTTTCAATAGAGGACTCTGGGATCTGGACGAGGAACGCAATTTCTTCTTCTGTGATATCTCGCCAGGAGCACTTCGCGTGTTTCTTTGTACAGCCACCACAGGCTGTGAGGTACTTGGTACACTCCATACGTAAGCGCCTGCATCGATCGCATGGAGGCCAGATTGGGTCGTTCCGGTTCATTTTTTCTATCCTAGCGGCGATCAAAGGTCGATACTGTCCTCCAGTTCCATCATCGGCTCCAGAGGGCATAGGCGCAGTCACGCGCCTACCAAAACTGGTTGGTGTTGGAGATCCACCCGATAACGGCGAACCTGTAGCATCTGTTTGAGAATGGCTCCCTTTAATGCGAGATGGCATTCCCTTTCGATCGTCGTGCTGGAATTGCCTAAGCAGATCCAGGTGAATTGAGCGGCCCTCGCCATTACTTGCGGGAGTCTGGGCCTGGTTTGTCATAAACTGGGCAGATGAGGTTGCGCCAGTTTGATCTGGTGATTGTGCAACTGCGCGGCGGCTGGCTATAGCAGACTTTCTACCCTTGAGGTGGTAATTTAACTGCCTCGCTCGAGCCGCAACAAGATCAGCCCGCTTTATGAGCATCGAAAGGCGTTGCTCAAGAATATCCATCGTTCCAAGCTCCGCAACTTCATCATCAACAATCGGTTGGGTCGGAATCATTCGTTCCGGTGCCCCTGATATAATCAACCGGTAATCATCTTCCGATATCTCAACGCTACATTGATTGATCCAGAACTGGCATACTCTGCCACCGTTCCTTGACTCGCTTAGGACAAAATTTTGAGGTGTTGATCTTGCGAAATCAAGGACATCGAGCCAGGTTATGGATACAGCCTCGGCGGGATACGTCGTGGTGACTTTAATTGGGCCCTCGAAGAGCTTCTCGAGTGATTTCAAGAGAAGTGGGCCAACAAGTTTCGCTCCCAAATTCGCGGCGAGACTCTCATGGCGTTGGAGTACCCCTATATTCGTCAACTTATGCATGGGCGAACCATATAAGTAATTACTGACCTTCGTAATCGTCAATCAGCCCCAGTATGTTGCCGAAATCATCTGCGTCGCCTTCTATCAACCTCATTTTGCCGGTTCTCGCTTTCGCAAGATAGTTTATTTGAGCAACATTGCCTAAATTAATCAGCTGCAATTCATAACCAGCATATAACGGGCATCAACACAGCTCAACAAGGCCAGCAAAAGCGGCACGTGATATTGACACGTGATTTTCACCTGAACTTTGTGATGGGTTACAAGTAGTATGACAGTGTTCTGTCAAGGTTCCGGCTTCTAAAAGTCGAATTCCATGTTTGATAAAAGCTGCAGAGAATGAGAGACGCTTGAAGACATGCATGACGTACCTGGCGTTTGGGGCTGTACTGGCTGTCTTGTTTGTTGAGGCATGGCTGTAGATATGCTACGCTTTCGCTTTCCCCCCGGTGCTTCTGTGCTATCCATTTCAAGTGCCAGGTTGGGATCTGGAATATGATAGAGCCTGGAGCGGCTGAGCCTCCCTCCTTTCCAGTATTGAAGTCCTTTGATATGCAGCGGCGCGGAGCGGGGAGGAAACAGCGGCGGCGGAACTGGCGATTTGTTGGCCACTTAGGCGGGCTGTCAGGGGCGGACTTGTGTGAAATGAAAGATTCACTAAATTATCTCGGTCTCTAGGTATATTTCCAACTTTGCAGGGTCGATCTCGAACATTCGGCGAGGGTATTGCATTCAACGGCGCACACAAGAAGACGAGTTCCGCTGGAGGTCCCGCTCCTCCCAAAACTTCCCGCTTAGGGTTAGCGGCGGCCCAAGCTCCGCCGGACGACCAGGTGGAACAACCTGTATCAAAGTTAATTCCAGATAACTAGTCGCCGAAGCCCAAACCCCGCGATTCGAAAGCACAAAGTGCAATTACAACATTGCACAAGTTAGACAATGTCGGAGCATCAGGGCAACCAGTCTCGTGGCGGGCGCGGTGGTGGACGTGGAGGCGGTCGTGGAGGCTCGGAACACAGAGGTGGGCGCGGTGGAGGTGGAGGGCGCGGCGGGCACAATTCGCAACAACAGGAGCGCCCAAAGAAGGAAAACATTCTCGATTTAAGCAAATATATGGACAAGAGGATTACAGTGAAGTTCAACGGTGGTAGAGAAGGTGAGCAGTTCTCCCACCACAGCCTCGAACGGATCCGATAAGCGCATAACCCTGTCGCATGAAGCGCCTGGTCTGAGAAGCGCCTGAAGCAACTTACATACGCTCTGAAGTATAGTTTTATGTCTACTAGATCTTTGCTAACTTCTGGTCTTTTTAGTTACTGGCGCATTAAAAGGTTACGACGCGTTGATGAATTTGGTATTGGACGACGTGCAGGAAGTCTTACGAGGTCCGCATCTTGCACCCTCATAATTTATACCGCTAACCCAGTCTTATAGATGACGACGGAAATGAGACTACGCGATCATTGGGATTGGTGGTGGCAAGAGGAACACTTCTGGTGCTGGTCAGCCCAGTAGATGGGAGCGAGCCAATCGCCAACCCATTCGTTCAGCAGGAGGAATAAGAATCTCGCGCCTGACTGGAGAGAATTGTGGCGTCCCGAACTACCAAAATCGGATAGGGATGTGGCCAAGCTACCTGAAGAGGCTTTAGGTGTTTTTTGCGAAGGCCGCAGTCTTGAAGCACTCATGTGCTAGGCAAGAGTTCTCAGCACCTGCCATTCGGCCCTCGATCTGCCACCACGAAGGCTCATCAACAGTGTGTAGACAGCATGTCGCCAAAATAGAGGCTATTTGGACCGATATTGCCCCAATCTTCTCAAGTGCGTTGCTGCTACTCGCTGTATATGCCAAGTGCTTTGGCTGGTAGAGTTTTTAATGTAAAGTTTAAACTACACTATGTTGGCTCGGTGTTGGTAGACTCCTTTTTGGCCTTGCTTCTCTCCAGTCCCTCTCGTCTTAATCTCTCTCTCCTCACTTCTTTATCCTCCCAATCCCCGCCATCTTCACCACGCTTCTTTTTCAGGCCATCCCCTGAGCTTCCCGGCTGGATACCTTCCAGCAAAGCCTTCCAGAACCTCTCTTTCCGCCTAGAATTCTCTTCGAATCTCTCATTAGATATTGCCAACAACCCTCTCAAGGATTTCTCTGACACAAAACATGTCGCCTCATCATTACTGTCGAGCACCCCCACCATAGATTCTAAGCCAAGCCCCATGCTCCGAATTGCAACCATGGGTGTTGCTGAAGATGTGCTTGTTAAGTTTATTGCGCCTGACTCTCTAAATCCTGCTGCAAGCCCTGCCTTTAAAACTGTTTGTGCGTGTTCCAATGAGGCCGTGAGGATGTGAAGAATCTATTGAATATTAATATGAAAAATACGAAGGCCCCAACCAACTTCAGTCTATGAAAATAGTTTTCAGGCATAATGCAGACAAGGTGAAATACATCTCATAGACATAGAAAATGAATAGCTTACCATCGGTTCAAATTTAAATCTCACAAGTCTCTGTCCTTCCCAGTTGGTCTCTTCATCACCTTTCCTCGACATGCCTAAAGCCGCCGCCAAATCTTGTCCATCCTCGAAGATAAATGGATCATGAGAGACATAGAGCCATTTTCCACCGCCGCCTTTCCCACCAGTGCCAGCTATAGTCTCTTTGTCCTGGCTACTCTGTCCTCTGCCTTCTACATCATTCGCCGGGTCTTCGTCAACTTGACGGCCCTCACTCTTTTTCTTCCCTTCAACAAAGACGCTGATCCTCCCAGCACAGCTACTTGTTGTCACAAACCCATCTAATTTATTGATTTCGTCAATCAGTTCCACGATAGCGATATCAACAGATCCTTTTGGCGATGCATCCTCATAAAACGACGCTGGGGTTGAAAGGTCATGTAAAATTGCCGACTTTTTGGCGACAAAGCTTGGGGCGAGCGAAGGTAATGCCGAGGACGCCATCTGATACTTTGATGTATACAGGTAATAGGTTAGATTTTTTATAAAGGGCTTGACTTACGGAGGGAGAGTGGTTGGACATTGAGGGTTTAACGGTGCTTTACAAAACAGTACGGTCGTCGAAAATCACAGAACGTGCAGCAAAAACTCCAAAATCACAATTGAGCTTCCATATCACTTTGAGGAGCAACAAAATTTATTCTCCAAATAACTACGCCCCGTTCTTATAATAACCAGTAGAGGCAGTCGGAACTGAAATTCCACCTTATAAGAATTCGATGCGTCGTGGCAATACCGGTATAAACACCATCTTGAACCATAACTCTCAAATGTAGGCTGATATGGAGAGACGCTTGATATCTATAGTACATGAGTTGAGGCGGGGTAATAGCGGCAGAAGCACCGTGCCATCTCTGACCTTGACTCTCAAGTATAAGCTGCAGGGAAACGAAAACCAAACGTGATCTATAGTACATGAGTGACCCTGGAAACGAGCCACAATATATATATGTGCAAACTTGTGCAGCAGCGGCGGCGATTCCAACTTTTATTCTTGGATCAGGCGCTGTGAAAGCTCTTGAAAATTCGCACGGGTTGAATACTGAATGTTGCAGCCTACTGAAACAGTCTTCATTCCAAGACCTTTCGAAGCAAGGCCTCGATGGCGTGCCATTCGATTTCTCCCACAGCAGACAGAGACATGTTTGAAATATCCTTGGGATATTCAATCTCGACGTTTCCAAATGCGGACAAAGCACCAGTCTGGAGGCCCTTGGCAGACCTCTCAGCTAGACTGACAAGCGCAGATGAAGTAGTGGCTTCTCGCAACAAAGCAATATAGTACTGTTTTGTAGTCAGAATATGTAACGGCCATAGTCAGTAAATAAACTTACAAGGATAACATCATGAGACCAGTTGCGCTTTGCTCCAATCGTCTTGAACACGGTCCAGTGATCTGCATGAGGGGGCAGTCCAGCTTCGAGAGATGTCATTCTAAAAATAAATGCGAAGTCATCCTTCTGTGACTCGCTGAAGCCACAGCAGTTGAGCACGGCACGCTGAACGCGCTTGAGGAGTCTGTCGTTAATCGCCAACTCTTGGCCACCAGTGTCGACGCGTTCAACAATGTTCTTGCAAAGAGCAATTGCAGTTTGGAAGAGAGCATCACGGTCACCAATAGTGATATCATGGACCTTGTGCCATGGGTACTGGAGATGCATTAGATCAATGGCAAACGTAGAACATGTAGTAGTATCTCACCTTGATAAGACTGCTGATCAAGCATTCGAATGGCCTCTGTGGGCATTCAGTCGAGAATGGAGACTATAAGACGGTTAGTATTGTAAGCTTGAATTAAACGGTCAGATCAACTCACGCGTTGCGGTGCCTCAACATGCTTCACCAGCATAACAAGCTCCTCGCGAGATATGAAGCCTTTGAAACCAGAGTTATAGCGGTCGTGATCAGTCGAGATCTGGGGGTCAGAGCCTTTCCAAACGACATTGACGGCTTTTGGGAACAGGGCCTGCATGAAAAGCTCATGACCACAGACTTCAAGGGCGACATGGCGCTCACCGAGACGACCTCCACGACCCCCGGCACGGTTAGCTTCATAGCGCGTGACTGCATTGACGGCTTCATTGATGTCAACAAATTCCACAAAGGCGTCCATGGTTTTGCTGGTGACACGCTCCATGACAATGTGAATGGGTTCCTCGGCCTCGGGAATCAGTTTCGCATTGCGTCCAAGGAATGCCGACATCTCCTGTCGGGAGCAAGAAAATGGAATCTGATAATTATTGTTAGCTTGAAACGATCAATAAAGAATAGAAACAACTTACATTGGAGATGCGGACCATCCCAGTGGTTCGGTGGCCAGGGTGAGTCCGAGCAGGCTCTACAAATGGCATGTTTGCAGAATCAAATGCCAGCTCCACGCTAGGCTTTGCTCCATTGGGGCACAGCGCAGCCAAGTGAGCGCTGGGGCCAGGGGCAGGCTGATAGAGTGAAACATGAAGCGGCATAACCGCACGAGATGGAGTCCCGGCATCAAATCGGGCTTTTTTACCATAAAGGGTAACTTCGTTTGATTCAGTGAGGAAAGGGTCCACAGCATCAGAATCATGGCGCACGGTTTTCTCAGGGACAGTGCGAGGTGAAACCTGGCTTGAATCAGTTGTTTTGGACTGACGCCTTCCATTGATGGAGAATGATGGAGGAGGCTCAGTCATGGGCTCAGACTTAAAGGACTTCGCAGCATCGGTAACAGACTCATTTCGACGAGATCGGAGGAGTGGTGTTGGAGTCTCCTGTCCAAGCTCACGGGCAGTTTTAGGAGTAGGGCAGGCTTTGGTGATCTTGCCATTGGGTGTCTGGTATGGATTAGTGGTCCAGGGGAATGGTTCCGGCTCCGGAGCCAAGTCATGGCCATCGTGGTTTTGTCTTGACAGCTCGGCACCACTGGAAACATGTCTCTTTTGACCATAGCCGCCATTCTGCATGTTGCCATTATCATTGTATTGACTGGGCAGCTTAATCGATGCAACAGATAAGCGAGGTCTGTGTCCATTACGACGGACGGGAGGTTTTCCAGGGTTGTAGTTCTGGTTGCCTCCATTGGGGCCATATGCCATGGGATATGGTCCGGGGTGTGGAGGTCCATGCGGATGGAAGCCAAGAGGGGACATCATACGATCTGGACCAAAGCCCTGCTGGTACTGTGGGCCTGGCCTGGTAACTGGGAAGTTCTGCCACCCATTTTGGTTGTAAGGCTGCACATTGTGAGGATAACCTCCGGGTGGACGTTGATACTCAGAGTTTCCAAAATCGTAGGGATTCTGGTTTTGTGGAATGCCATACTGGTTGCCATAAAACGGACCAGATCGGTGGTTTTGGATGTCCCTGGGTGCCTGGGACTGCTTTGGATCTTCATATGTCCAAGGTTGTCCAGTCAAAGGACGTGAGATATACTCATGGTCAGGATGGTCCGCTGGGAGATGGTAGGGCAGTGGAATCTGTGAAGCGAATGACTCCTGGGAATCAGCAGATGCCAACGCCGGCATCCTCATTGGCTCAGACAAATGCCATGGCTGGCTATAGCCCTCAGCAGGGTTCCTAAAGGAATCCTGGTTCATCTCAGTTGGCACAAAAGTCAGTTGCAACTGGGTAGTTAAAGACAGGTATGATTTGACTTTTGATCAGCACTGTATGTGATTGGTTATAAACAGCCAAAGGACGGCAGAACAAAGGGACTAAGTCTGGATGATTAGCTTCACTGAGATTAAATGAAACGAGTTCAAAAGAGGGTTCAAAAGGGAGTTGATCTGCCAATGCCAATATGGCAATTTGTTGGTGGTGGGTGGTGTGTTATGAGTTCAACATACCTATGTGCAGCTGTATGAGCAAGATGTAGATCGGAGTTGCAAAGTGGAAGGAGGAAGGATGGTAGATAGAGAAGAGGAAGAAGGATTGACTGAGTAAGAAATTGTGTGCTCAGGTAAGACCAGCCAAACAAGTAGAACAGGAAATATAAATTCACCTTAACAGTGCCTTGAATTTGGTAGTGTTCCGATGAGTGCGGGTGCTTTCCGGCCCGATATTCACTTCGAGGCTGAGAGTTGGAAGGCTGAAATAGGGGTGAATGAAAGAAAGCTAAGAGAAAGTGTATGGACTGCTGCTCCTACCTGTGGATCTGGTCCCAACAGCTTCAAGACCTTTGTTTTTCGGGGCAACCAACATTAAACTTAGTTATCAGCAAATGCACATTGGGAAATATGAATCCAGCCAGGGGTAAGTTCCGAGTCTCTTTCAATATAATCAACCTGAATCTCTTCAATTACAGTGATCGGAATTGGCAATGAAGCGGTGAAAGAGAGGCAACACAATGGAATTGTATTAAGAGTGCATATCAATATGCCAACCCAACTTTAAAAGTCATGTAGCAAGACAGTGTTATAGACTTTTCTTCCGCACGTGCCTTTAATGTTCAGACTCCTTACCAAGTCCATACTGAGAAGGCGAAGTTCCAAATTCACTTGATTGTCTGCCATGGTCATTGTCTTTTCCCGCTCGGGAACACAAAGGAGGCACATGCGGACATCATGGAAAGTGCAGTTTAGGGACATTGAAAGCAATAGTGTCATGAAAAGCTATATCAATGTCTGTAGTAGGATTTATTTTGATCCGTCAACGCCGCGCAATATGCATTTTGATATCTACATCAAAACGCTACAAGGTCATAAAACCGAAGTAACTCTTTAGTCGAACTTTGATTATGTCAGTATTTCCCTCCGTGAAGTATCATAGGGGGTGCTTACAGGTGTCAAGAACGACTCTGCCACGAATCTCGCTCTTGCGTTCAACTACACTCGGATCAGTAATATTCCTGCAAGTCTCAAAGGTGGGACATACAAAGAGCTTCATCTCGGATATCTCCTTGTCCACCTCTTCCATGAATTGGATGATGAAATCCACAAGCTTGTGCTTCAACATCTCCTCGGTGTGGAAGTTGGTAATTAAGAATGAGATATCATAGCCCTGGTAAGGTTAGTATTACACAATATTGCTCCACCACCACATTCTGAACCCACCTTCACTGGCTTCCTGCGCAGAATGAAGAACGCCTCAGCTCTCTGCGTTAAAAACCTCGTAAACTTGTGCACCAAGATATGCTCGATCTCATCGGCCTGCTTGATCTTAATGCTGACGCGGATGCTGTTGATACTCGGCTCGATGAGCACACGCTCGTTCTCGTTGCGGGAAATTGTAAGGGGGTTCAGCAGCACTTCTGGAGATGTCTGGGCTTCGATTTCGGGGACATTGTGCCTCTCAGAGGTCTGGGATGCGAAGTTCGATAAGCAGAGTGCGGAGGTGAGGGAGGATCGGACGCATTGCAGGTAAGGGCGCAATGATTGAGACTGTAACTATTTAGCAGTTGCTGCAGTACTGATACTCATAAATATTACCATGATCAGCTATGGCTGGAGCTACGAACGAACGTAGCTGTGTGATGTCAACGTATTCAATGCTCGTGAGGTGGAGTCCGGGTCGAGTTGGGATGGTGGGGTTCCGGCGGCCACGCATCGCGACAGGAACGTTGACGTCTCTCATTGTGACTAAGCGCTCCAGCCAATCACTGAGCTTCTTCCCCGCGACTCACGTTTACCTTGTAGTTGCGTATGTTGTGTGCCACCTAATCCAGAAATTGATCAGTGATTCAGAACACAACCACTCAGTCGATTTTCTGCTTGCCATTCCTCAACCCTGTGACATTTGGCAGGGAACTATAAAACTGCAAAAGGTTGAATCTTTTCCACTCCCTGCTCACAGGAGAACAAGCATCATGGCGACCATACCAGGCAAGTCTCGCCGCGTCGAACCGCTGTATTATAAATACATGCTAACTCTCAAACAGTCATCGTGAAGCACCAAGGCAAGAAATACGAGGTAGAACTCGACCCTACTTCGGTCGGAGAGGTCTTCAAATTCCAATTATATTCCCTTACCGGCGTCGAACCGGAGCGACAGAAGATCCTCGTCAAGGGCGGCCAGCTCAAGGATGATACCGACCTCTCGAAGCTCGGCGCAAAGCCCGGGCAGACCTTTATGATGATGGGCACACCAGCTACGGATGGAAACGCCATCTCCCGGCCGAAGGAGAAGACGAAGTTCGTGGAGGACATGACGGAAGCGGAGCAGGCGAGACAAGAGGGCGCCACACCAGCTGGGCTACAGAACCTGGGAAACACATGTTATCTCAACTCTACCCTGCAGACCTTGCGTGCCGTCCCTGAGCTGCAACAAGAACTAGCAAAGTACAAGGGCACAACGGATTCAAGTAGCGCTCTCGGTGGGCTGGGCCAGTTCGGACTGGGCGGCTCCTCTGCTGGGTTGGACCTGACAGCTTCATTACGCGACCTCTACTCCCAGATGGCCGATACCCAGGAGGGCTTCCCACCGCTCGTCTTTCTCAGCGCACTACGAAACCTGTACCCCCAGTTCGCCCAAAAAGCCAAGTCCGGCAACGGCTACGCCCAACAAGACGCCGAAGAAGCCTGGTCCCAAATCGTGTCCCAGCTGCGCCAAAAGCTCAAGATCAAGGACACCAACACAGACTCCGAGTCCTCATTCATCGACAAATACATGGCCGGCCGCTTCTCCTCTTCCCTCGAATGCGACGACCCCGCCGCCAAAGAACTCGGCGAAGAGCCCGTCATCTCCTCCGAACCCTTCCTCAAGCTCGACTGCCATATCAGCGCGACAACCAACCACCTCCGCGACGGCCTCGCCGCCGGCCTCGACGAGCAAATCGAGAAGAAATCCGCCCTCCTCGACCGCGACACAATGTACACCAAGAAATCCAAGCTCGCGCGCCTCCCCACCTACCTCACCGTTCACTTCGTGCGCTTCTACTGGAAGCGCGAGGCCCAGAAGAAAGCAAAGATCATGCGCAAGGTCACTTTTCCGCATGAGCTTGACGTCGTGGAGTTCTGCACCGATGAGCTGAAGTCTATGCTCATCCCCGTCCGCGACAAGGTCCGCGATGTGCGTAAGGAGGTCGAGGATGTGGAGCGCGCACGCAAGCGCCAAAAGCGCATGCATGATAAGGAGGAAGCGGATAAGGCGGCGGGGATCGTGGATTCCGTGTCTGAATCCCAGAAAGCCGACGCGAAGAAGCCCGCAGAGGGCAGCGCCGCCGCCGCAGGGGGAGACATCGAGATGACAGAAGAGACCTACAAAACCGACGCTGAAATCGAAGCCGAGCGCGCCGCCTCCATTCTGGCCGCCAAGAAGGAGCTTCACGCACTCATCCACCCCACCCTCGCTGCCGACGAAGGCGCCAACAAGTCCGGGCTGTACGAGCTCCGCGGCGTGGTTACGCATCAAGGCGCCAGCGCGGATAGCGGTCACTATACTTCGTATGTCAAGAAGGAAGGCCCGCTGGATCCAAAGACGGGGAAGAGGGGCGAGGAGGATGGGAAGTGGTGGTGGTTTAATGATGATAAGGTTACGGAGGTGGATGCGGAGAAGATTGACACCCTGTGTGGAGGCGGCGAGTCGCACTCGGCGCTGATTCTGCTGTACCGCTCGATCCCGCTGCCGTCGGTTGAGGGTATTGATGCATAAGGCGGTGCAGGTATCTAGGGGTTCTGGTTTCGATATATGGAACTGGCCATGACTTGAGTCAACCGAGATAGACGGTCAGAATATAAAGTAGATGGAACCAATGCCATACCTTGACACATTGTTAGAAGTACGGTAGCATCACGCAGAAATGAATTCATGTGTGTAGCCCCTGGTGCAGTTAATGCTTTCTTTGCATTGTATCCGCTTGGCCCTTCGTTTTTAGTGCTTTCGTTCAAGGAAACCAGAGTGCAAAGTGCAAGCTATTCGTACTGTACCGCCTAATATACTGAGTAAATGGTATGCCAGCAAGCTGTAAAAGTAGTATACACATATATAGACCACTAGCTTATTATCCTACAGGTGGGGGCCCCTAAACAGCGTAGACCCCTCGTATATGAGAACAAGCGCGCTTATCCTACAAAAGTCCTCGATGCCCGAGTGGTTAACTACGTCATTGTCAAGCGCGCGCTAATCTATAAACAGGCGTTCGGTTAGGTTCATTGGGGTCACGTGTTCGACCCCACGATAGGAGACGTTTTCTTTCTAGCGGGCGTTTGGGTTGTTTTCATTCGGAGTTCAAATTGATTTCCTTTCAAAATGTACGGCTGACTGGTCCAGCCTCGATTTGTATATGTTCTTGGTCATTTCTTGTAACTTACGCAGGTACGTGACATTCCAAGAATCACTCGGGCATCAAACAATTTTTTTTAGTTTATAATTGGGATTTATTTTTTAGTTGTCATAATTAAATATTCTCAAACTTTCAACGGAATCACACACTTTCTTTAATATCGAAACTAAAGAACTGTATATTTTCTTTGTATTTCAAAGAAGATTCCACCCAATACCACGGGCGAATGGCAGAAGCTGTTCTTTAACTAATTTTGTCTTTACACTGTACGGTCAATCACCTAGGTGACTGAGTGCCATGAGGCCGTTGTCTGGCTTTCCCAAACCTTAACTTCAACGAACGACCCTCCCCTCTGAATTGATATTTATCAACTCCTCTCCTGCTTTGCTCGAATCCAGACCCCGTTCTTACTGCATTGGTAAGTTCGAGCTTCGAGGTCGGCGATTCTCCGCCATGGCGATCCTCTTGCCAACAATTTGGCCACGCCACATTATGTCGAGATATATCCAACCTCTGTCGACTCGAGTATCCCAGCACAAGTATCATCCTGTGCCGTCGTTCATATTGACTCCCAGAGCTTAATTGTTTTCAAATCCAAGCATCCCTCCAAATCATATCGCAACACCGTTCTGGCGACAACCCCTCCCTCACAACCCTCCTCGGTGATTTCGTCACCAGACTCGTAGGTATCGATTCCAACTGTAGTCTCCTGCCACGAACCACACTCCCCTGCTTGCTCCTCTCATCATCGCAATAGTCCTTTCTCACATCGCAATACCCGCGCGGCAGAACCTCCATCTCCACACTCTCGGCCCATCCTTCCTCCGGCCCCGACAGTACGTCACTGCCCGAGGTGTGGTGGGGGTGCATGAATAATCGCAGCACATGAGGGAGGTGGAGCATATTCAACCGGTTTTGCGTTGATAAAAGAGTGGAAGGAGGGTAAAATATATCTTCGCTCGCTATTCAATTCAATCGTTTCTATTACCTGCCAAGAAGAGAGGATTTCACAAGTGCTATATACCACCGTTAAACCCTTCGCGCCGCATCCCCGTCCCCTCAAACCCCGCGCGTTTCACCCCACCAACACCCTCGCCCACCGACTCTCCACGTCGAGAATCTGCTTCACCCCCGTTTCAGCAGAGAACAGAAACACACACAGTCGAAGACCCTACCCACCGCCGCA
>JPJS01000150.1:0-13116 GCA_000750665.1 Pseudogymnoascus sp. VKM F-3557
CATCTCATTCTCCATCGATTGCTCGATTGGCTGCGCTAGGTTTGTATGGCTTTCAAATATCATCGCTCCCCGCAGTTGAAGCTGTTCTTTCAGCTGCTCGTGTTTATGTATCTCTTCGATCAAGGTGCGTACCGGATTCTCGACAGTGTCTCGCGCAAAGTGTCGAAGTGCAACCTCCGAGGCAATCGGATCAAGATATTTCCGCACATAATCCAGCTGATGTGCGGACGGAAAGACGCGCTGCGAATTGAAGTCTGGGCTAATTGAGAGCTTTTCCCAGATCTTCTCCTGCTGTGCTGGAAAACCTTCCCAAGGCACAATGCGCTGAGGGTATGGCCGGCCGGCGGGTACAGTAGTGTCGCCCCGTGTAGATAGAGACTTGTCTGTGATAACTGTGAGGGCAAGCGAGAAGCTATGGCAGGTTTCGAGATACTCGATGAGGTTCTTTGGCTGAGATTCTGCTTCGGCAGCCTCGCGTCGTCGTTGCTCCTCATCTGCTCGTGCTTCGGCTTGCTGGGACTTTAGTTGCTCCGCTGCGAACCTCCTCTGTAGCTCTAGAAGCTGCTGTTCCATCTTGCCAATGTAGGTTTAGTAATCGATCATGATGTTGTTTGTTTACAACCACATATGCACGACTTCCGTGGATTAGCCGATCTATCCCGTTGAGTGGCCGCCGAGACCGTGACTACGGTGACCGGGCCTACGGGGACGGCTTGCAACAAACACATGACCATCGATAAGAGTCCACAACCACAAATGCACGAGGCTACAAAGTCAAAATGACCAGCTTCATTGAAAAAAAGGTTTTGTTGAATGATCATTTGTCATAACTCGAAATTATCTGCCAGTCTCAACCCTCGACAATTTGCTCCATCCCACAGCTTGATCGCCTTATTCTGAATTTGCATGACCATCGGAGCCTTTCCGAGGCTGTTTGAAGTGACCATTGTCATCCATCACTCCTTGGCAAAGGCATAGCGCTTGCAGCGTTGCAATTAATCTCTCACTTTCCTTGAACCTGAGTTCAAGCCGATCACACTCATCCTTTCTGATATGTTGCAAAGATTTTTGAAAATCATGTCGCTCCTCTAACATCTTGATCTGAGACGTCATGAATTGCACTTGCCTCCTTTCGAACAGGAAAGTTTCAATAGGGACTTTTTGCAGGTGTTCTGCTGCACGGCGAAGTGCCTCCTTCTCAGTATCCAGCTGCTTCTCTTGACGGCCTATCTCTTTTCTTCCCTTTGTTATGAGCCGACGTAGCTGGTTCAATCGCTTTGTTTGATGATCTATGTCCAGCTCGGTAATTAACTCTTCATACTCGTGCCAGAGAGCATGCGATTCTAGTAAGACAAATTAGAAGGCGGGCCCTCGTGCAAGCAATATTCGTACCTCGTTCAGCATCAAGCCACTCCGACTCCTCCAACGCTCCTAGCATCTCTGATTTTCTCAATTTCAGCTTTTTATTTTCTGTGGCAAGCAGTGTAATGCTTATCAGACTCCCCAAAGCGTCACATATAGCCTCAGGAAGGTCTGTAAGGTGTATCGTAACCGGTAATTCATGGCACCATGCGTTGAAAGCCGTCGTTTTGGAGACTTCCTTGATCACATCAATGGCCCATTCTGGATTGCAACCCAGAAAAGATGATTCAGTGGCATTAGTCATCGATTCTGCTTTCATGAGCATTTGATAAGTGGCCGCAACTCTGAAGATGATACCGCTTAGGGTTGAGTTGTTTAAGCTCCAATGAAGCGGGCCATCCATCAGCGTGCTGATAGCCTCTTGGGCCTCCTTGGAATTTCGCAGAGCACCTTGAATTTGCTGCACTTCGCGGCGATTTGGATCCATGCTATGTATTCAGTTAGTATATAACGAATACCGAGAATGTTTTCGGGCTGCACTACCTCATTGATTTTGGTTCGAGCTGAAAGCTGCGAAAGGTAGACAGGAGTTCTGATCAAACAGTGCGGACGAACCTGGGGAATTGCCTCTATATATACCCAGCACACGAGTATGAAAAGTAGGCTGCAGGGCCTCGTTCAGCAGCTCTTCAGGCTGACCGCCACAATTAGAGGATTTTCATACTCGCTGAAACATATATGCAGAGAGATAGCTGGTTCCTCACTAGTTTTTCTTGCAAGCCATTTTGGGTGAGATTACAACACAGTAAATTTTGGGACGATGAGGGTCAAAACAGATAATATCATTCTCTATCCTTGTATGGTTCCCCTGGAACTATCGGGGCGCACCCCTTCCAGCTCGTTTCCCAACAAACCTCCCAACTCGCTTCCCGACGCTTGGCGCAAAAAAAAAGCATCCACAGCTGAAACGAGCTGGTGTACAATATAATCCACTGCATCTCCCGTAATATTGTAGGCGGGAGCTACAAGTACATGATCGCCATCAACGCCGTTCGATGTTCCCTGGCCAGGATACAATGTGATCTTGAAGAATTTAAGGGCTATTTCTGATATCGTACTCGCCACATTTAATGCCTTACGGAAAGGCACCTTGGTCTCTTTGTTCTGCACGAATTCAATGGCCCAGAAAAGGCCCTTGCCGCGAATATCCCCAACGTTGCGGTGAGAACCAAGCTTATTCTGTAGTAGTTGTGAGAGGTAAACGCCTTGTTTCTGGACATTAGGTAAGAGACCCTCCCGGCGGATGATGCGCTGCACGGCAAGTGAGGCGGCGCAAGCAACAGGGTGAGCCTGGTAAGTTTGCCCATGGATGAAGCTGCGTTCCAGATTCAACAACTGCAACAACTTCTTTGCCAACAATGACCCCGGCGATAGGTTGATAACCTCCTCCCAAACCCTTTCCAATCATCTGTAGGTCTGGAAGGCAATCTTGTTCTAGATCGCCAGGGACATGCTCTTGCTGCCAAGCATGAAGAGTACCAGAGCGGCCCATACCGCACATAGTCTCATCTAGGACAAACAGAGCGCCATATTTACGGCAAATCGCTTTCATAGCAGGGAGGTATCCGTGGACGCACGAAATGCAGCCGAGAGCGGCACCAGAAATAGGTTCGCAGATAAATGCTATAACAGTTTCAGGCCCGAGTCGTTTAAACTCAGCGTCTAGTTCGACAGATTTCCGTGTAACAAAGTCGGCATCGGATTCAGATAGAAGACGCTGGCGGTATGGATTGCAAGCAGAAACAAATGAAACGTTTGTTGTCAGGATTGGAGTGTAGTATTCACGACGACCAAGGTGACCAGACACTGAGAGAGCTCCAATGGTATTTCCGTGATATGAGTGTTGGCGGGTGATGTAGTTAGTGCGTTGAGGCTGTGGAAGAGAGAGCTCCATGAAATACTGCCGACTCATTTTCAATGCAGCGTCTGTTGCCTCGGAACCTGGAGCAAAAAGTTAAACAGTGCAAGTCAAAACATAAGGAGACGATATTGTACCAGAGCTGCAGATATAAACTCTCGACATCAGGTTCCCTGTCCCTAGAATGATCTCCTCGGCTAGATCAGAAGCAGCTCTGGTTGTGAAGACCTGAGAGTTGGAGTATGCGTTGATCGTTAATTGATCTGTGATAGCCTGGATGACTTCTTGGTTACCGTAGCCTAGACATGCCACAGCTGCACCACATGTGGCATCAAAAATCATTTGGCCGGTACTGAGATATATGTAGTTCCCTTCAGAGGACACAACTTCAAGAGGCGATTCAGTGAGAGATCTGTCGACAAGATGGCGGCCAGGGCGCTGGGTTTGACTGCTGTTCATAACCATTACATCATGGCTGGTGCTGTCCATAACTATAACTTTATTGACGAGTGTTCGATATTTATTGCCAATTGAGGCAAATGCAGGGGGCCGACGGCTACTCAGAAAGTCAGCTTTGGGTCTTTAAAAAAAACAATGTGCACACACCGACTGTTTTATACTCATCGACGGCCGTCGACAATCCATATCATGGGAGTTTACCCCCGCCATCGAGGCCATGTGCCGACCTTGATGCCCGTTGGCCGAGCCTTATTGCACATGGTTGATTTAATCGCCAGGGTCCAGAGTGTTACTGAAGCGAATAAGTCAGTTTGACGAGGGCATGTTTGGTTTCGATTTGTATGATGTGCGGTTCGATGCGGCTGAATCATGCCTTGCGCAATAATCGATCGATATTCCAGGTGCCACAAATGTTTCTACCTAAATCGAGCATAGCTCACCAATCCTCGGCCTTCATAGGCTTTGAACTGCGTATAGTATCGCTCTAGACGATCGTCTGCGGGAAAGCTAGGTGATATGGCATTCTCGAGCATCTTATTGTCGCAAGTGGACAAGAATAATTTTCGTCATTCAAAAACCTGGCGACCTAGTCCTAATTAGGTATCGCCTCTCCACTGCCAACAATTCGTGCCTAACAGATCCCGCGATGAGTACCCCTCCAAACTATCTACAAATCCTCTATTCATCGGACTTTAAAAGCATGCGACTTGTCGCATTTTTCGTCAGCTCACAAATTACCACTGGCACAATGTAAGACAGCTCTGCCTTCAGTGTAAACCTGGACTTATTATCATAATGACCACTAACTGGCGCGCAAAAGAGGCAGGATTTTTACGCATTTATCCGGTCGCATCTATCAAATCCTTGGAGGCTCAGGAATAGCATAACTTCCTTATCAGGTATCAGCTATCCCAATTATACTGCCGTATTCGGGACGACCAACATAAGATCTCCTGGAAACCAGACGGCTGGGCCAGCCTCCGAGATCTGCGGCGTCTTGTAGCCGTTGAGTCAGTGCATAATGTCGGGGTCTACAGTCGGCACTCATTTGCAGCAAGAAGCTCTCAGTGGTTCGAATGCGACACGTGAGCTTCAGAAATTTGCAGCATGGCTTAACAAGGACGGACGAGCGTTCGAGGTTATAAATCCAGGCTACTCGAAGTGTACCGATACGGAGAAAAACGAAGCTATCAGACCATTGGTGAAGGAGCTTGGCTTCAATGATGAGGTAAAGCGCCCATTTCTGCTCACTCCCACGCTAATCATATACAGGGGCTGCTTTTCAACGTATTCCGAATCACAGGAAGCAGCTACATCACCCTAGGGACCGGTCGGGGTGCCTATCTCATTCCAATTCAACAGGAATCTGAGGCCACTGAGGCTCCAGCCATCTCTACCAACCAAAATTTTAATGAGCCAACAACGAAGCTGGCGGTGGGAATACGGGTCTACTTTGACCGTAATGTTTGGGTCAGATCGAATTTCGATTGTGTGGTTATTAAGCTACCATAAGTTTGCTGCCCAAAGGTCGGGGATGTCGGTTGCGGCTCTGCAACAAGCGGGTGCATGTGATTCTGAAGAAATAGCTGTTGCAAATCTCGCTGTTCAAATAGCTCCAATTGCTCGTCGAGGTTGAGTAGGTTGGGAATGCGATGGTCTTGGTCAATATTAAAGCATGCCGGCTGCGTCTCTTGGCCCATCTCATTTTGTAGTAATAGCTGGTGCAAGTCTTGCTGATGCAGTGGCTCTAACTGCTCTTCAAGATTAAGATGGTGGTTGATTTGATTACAATCATCGAAACGGCTCTGAGAATTGTTAATCCATCGGTCTTGGTGAAAACTCCGGTGCATAGTTTCTACGGGAACCCACGGATCCATCGATTCAGTTCTTTGAAGAACAGAAGGAACGGTTGTGGAAGCATCCATAATGCCGGTAGGCATTTCGACTTGTTCAGTAGCTGCTATCAGAGTATATAAAGATTGCCTTGTTCCTTGAGACTCTTGGGACTCTTGGGACTCTTTATCGTCGAGGGGCGTTTCCGGATCTTGAGTAGCTGCTTGCAAGCCAAATTGACGCCAGGAGGTGATAATTTTCCTTCCCGAATGCGCATATATATTTGTATCAAATTGAGCTTGCCCATTAGCGTAGCAGCTGAGGCCAAGAATATCACACGCTGATGAGTAGCTTCCGAGTGTTAGTTCTATGAATGAATAATCATCTCGGATGTTTGTTTTCTTACTTTAAATTCAACGACTGGCTAATAAGATGGCATGGATGAAACATCAACTGATGCAAGTCTACGCCGGGAGGCAACTCGTAGTTTTGGAGCTCCTCGACAACACAAACGATGATATTCTCCTGTTTCGTTGTCGAAAACTTACCACACTGGCCAAGACTATAGTTCATTGCTGTTGAAGTATTAGACAAGCAACACAAGAGATGCCGGGCGTTTACCAGCGAGAGCGTGATAGACCAAGCCGGCCTTCCATCCCCAATACCGATTTAACCGGTTGACAATAAGGTTCAACATGTTCGCTACGGATATCCATTTATCGACAGTTCGAATGGATCCCACTGCAGGCCTTAGAGCTTCGGTATGATCGTCCCTTTCGCTGCTCCTATTGCTGCTTCCAGTCCGTTTTCGAACCAAAGCGAAGCAAGAAGCTAGATATCGAAACATCCAGGTTTTTTCTTTCCCCGTCTGGTCGATTTTCGATGCTGCGTTCCAAAGTTGGGTTTCGTAATAGATTGAGAGCGCATCAAGTGTTTTCTCGCCAACAGCAAGCTCAATATCGACAGCAGTTCCCTTTTTCCTCTTGCTGATTTTTTCGATACCGACTCTGATCTTTTGCGCAATCTTTTTTGCATGACATGCGTAGTTGCCACCTCCGCCGTCGCCAGAATCGCCGTCCCCAATGTCGTCCCCACCATCACCATCTCTGGCGTCGTCATCCATGGTGTCGTAATCTCCAGTATCGCCATCGGTCTTGCCGTCCTCAGTATTGTCATCACCATCACCATCTATGGCATCGCCATCCACGGTATCGTCGTCTCCAGTATCACCATCGGTGTTGCCATTCCCAGTATCATCATCACCATTTCCATCGACTTCAATGCCATCGCCATCATCAACCATGCTACTGCAGTGTATGCATTTTTGTCGTTTACTTGAGCTAGCGGAGTCTCCATGTTGATCTGCAGACAGGCTACGACCTCTTTTCCTCGGCGAGAATCTGGAGCCACGTTCTAATCCAGACCCCTCAACGATGCTGATAGTCTGAACCTTAACCGCGGCTGCCTCGTAGTGGCCGAGCTTTGAAGTTATCGCCGCTACACAATCTCCAGTATCAACTGGAGGATCTATTGTACAACTATTCGTCTTAGCATTTTCCAATGAGTAAGACACTATACTTACCAAGATTCGTTAGAAAAGTCCCATTTGACCGGGCGACAGTGAATATCATAGCTTCGCTGCACAGCTTGAGAAATGGCCGTTGGATTCGCTGCGCTGCAGCATAACGTATAGCGGTATTTTGACGAGTAGAATGTCTGTCCTGGAAAAGTTCGAATAGCGAAGGGCGTAGTGGTAATCTGAACTGCGGCCCAGTGAGGCTCCAGATTTACGACGAAGTTATCGTAAGTAGGATTGTCAATCGACAGTGTCTTTCGCAAGAACAGTTCTCCTTGGATCTGCCTTGTGGGAGTCTGCTCCTCTCGTGACTGACAGTGCGTAGGCATCTTGCTGGATTCTAAAATAACATCACGTCCATGTTGCTCGTTGAAGGTTGCGAGGCATAGATACTGACTGAAGGGGAGATCAGTCGATGGGCCAGAGACGCGAATTTCACAGGGATGTATGAACAAGTCGTTTTTGTTTACACATCCCTGTCACAGATTAGCAGGGATGTGTGAACAATTCGATTTTGTTCACACAACCCTGTCTCAGATTAGCAGGGTTGTGTGAACAAAATCGAATTGTTCACACAACCCTGTTACCAGATTATGAGAGATTTGTGAACAAGAACGATATTCCCTGTCGCAAGACTAACTGCTTCAAAATACTTCGTTCCTCATTTGACGGGATTTCCTACTTGAAGAGCCTAGACTGTCAATTCTTCCATCAAGCTACGCATCCTCTGTTTATTTGCACCTCGTTCATGTGTCGGGGAACGCTATCCGCCCTGGATGGACAGAAGATCAAAATATTTCTTTCAGGAAAGGGAAGGTAATAGTCCTGATGTTAGTCCAACTAGCCGTGTCCTGTGTGTGCTCAACGTGGGGATCCAGTTCAATGTATAAGAAGAAGCTGCAGAACGAGGTGCCAACTTCTGGTTTCTCATCTCATTCCTGTTCGATTATACTTGATCACCTTCACTGGTCACGCTTCACCGCTGTCCTTTACCCGAGTTATCCTGCATACCGCCACTCCTCGGTGAGCCTTTGTGGGTGAAGCATCTACCACTTTTCGCCTCGCTCAGATCTACATGGTTCATGCACAGCTCTGTTTACTCTCACCGGTTCACGTTCGTTGACGCATTTGGCATTGTGCATTTACACGCAGCCTCTATTGGCTTTGGTCTCGATCAGGCATTTCATCGTCATGAAGCCTTATTATCACGTTACACATGACTATCGGTTTAAGACAGTATCGTCGAAGGCTGAGATATGGATACCCCAAAAAAAAGGCCCACCTGAGCGTAAGGCCATGCATTTCGTCCCTTCATTAAAAGTTCTCAGCCAAGAAGTGGCCGATGTCAACCATGCATCACGCAACCAAGATGTGACCGATGTCGACTATGCATCACTCAACCAAGAAGTGGCCGATGTCGACCATGCAACATATACGTACGGCGACAATGGAGTTAAGGACAACGTAACATTGCTTTCCATGGCAAGAAAGTGGCTGTGTTGCATCGGTTCAAGAAAAATAACATCCAAAGCATATGCCACCACTTCCTGTGCTGATTCTGGTTCACTTCTGGTAAAGTGATCTATTGGTGTTATGTTGCAAGCGGCCTTTCGGCGATGGCGAGTCTCGAACAGGCCTGCTGTCGCAGACTTCTCTTTTGTTTTAGCATAATAGAGCTTTGTTTATGTACGTAATACAAACAAACATCTCTTTCTGCTTCGCTCATTGTCGCGGACTCTAAACGACCAATAATCAATCTTTTAACGTACATGAAGTGCAAGGTGAGGGCGCAATATACTGACTCCTTCAAGAGGGCTTACAATTGCGGGGGCCCCAAATTTTGTACATATAGCTAGCCTGGCTCAATAATACGCCTGTGTACTGCCTTGCTTGTCTGAACAGGCCAAATCATGACAGCGAAGGTGTAGTCCGTTTCATACACATCGTTCTTCGCTCAACTCCAAGTCATCTTCATTTTTACTTGGCGGTATTTGGAATCCTTTATATTTTGACATATAGTCCCTGCATCACAATCGCAAGTAGTCGCCGCTATGAAAGAGCAACCCTTTTCTGGGCCCAAGCCAAGCTCTCTGGTTTCATCCACTGTATGATCCTCTATCTTTTATAGCCTATGGAACGCTAACGTCTGTTATGTTATAGGCTACAGGAACCATCCTAGCTTCCGACAAACGCGATACTCCCGAAGACCGCCGTAGCCGCAAACGTGAGCACGATCGAAAGATGGACGAAAGAAAACGCCATAAACAGAAAGAATACATTCGTTCTCTTCAAGAGCAGAGGGATTCTTTGTTGGAGCACCATATTTCGATAAGGAATCTCTTGGAGCGCAATGAACGACTAGAGAAGGAGAACGCACAACTGTGGGAAAAATTAAGTATACTACAGAGGGAAAAAATGGTGCAAAATCATACGTTGGTAACACCAGAAATCTATCCCTTTTTCGTTATGGCCTCGGCAACGAACGAAAGAACACATTGAGAGCTGCCTTATTTTTGAGCTGCATATTGCGAAACGTTTGATAAACTATATGAGGTCTGATATTGAAATGGGCACCTTTGGCCCTTTACATATTTATTTCCATTCCTTAAAACGCTTTCTTCCCTCCCCCGTCAATCGTTCGGGTCTGTGACTTGGTTGAATATCAAAAGACGGTAAGGCAGAGTGAGGAGGATGACGTATATAAATCCTCATGGGGGAGGCTGTCAAAATTATTAGTCCTCGGGAGCTAGTGATAGAATATCAAACGTACAGAGTCAGTCAAGGTTGACGAAAAGGTTGACGAGACGTCGGCTGGGCTGCTTTAGCAGAAATTGAGAATTGTCCTCTCGCCACTTCTCTTGGGCATGTCGAAAGTCAATCACTTCTTTCGGCGGTTCTCGACCACCCCCCCTAAAATCACCCACTGCTGTGGAGGAGCGATAGGGCGGTACATAGCGGTACATGACGGGTCCAAATTTACTTGCCTTGTATCATTAATGGTTATCACACTCAAAGTCACTAGTGCCATTATCATAACGCCATGTTTCGCCTCGGTCCTCGTTCATCATCCTCGTTCATCATCCTCATTCATCGTCCTCATTCATCATCCTCGTTCATCATCCTCCTCTTTTTCTTTGCTCTTCTTCCCACCTTTCTCCCTCCTCGTTCATACTCGATTGCCATTTTATTCAGCATTACACTTCCCTCTACAGCCAAAAATGGTGCAGAAACTTGAGTTACCCCTACGGCACCCAAAGAAACCCGTTCCAAGACCTCGCCGACCTCAAAATCTCCGCATCCCGAAGAGACATCATTGTTTGTCAAGGAAACGTCGGCTAAGGTTTCTCAGCTTGCGGTGCTTCAAGTGGAAGCATATCCGTTCTTCTCGCCATAGGACCAGAATTCGAGGCCACCGGCATTCTTCCGCAGCGAAGCTTCATATATCGCAGCCGCCGGATTTGACGCCTCCCAACAAACTGCCCTCGTCCTCGCCACAGCCCGAAAGCCTTTCCACACAACCTCCAGATGGTACATCTACGGAGGGCCTGCCATCACCATGGGTGCTAGCTACAGGCACCACGTTTCAGCCATCTCTCGATGCGACCTCGTTGACGTCACGGCAACCTCAAGTACAACAGGGCGACACGGCAAATACGCATTGCAGCAACGAAGACGAAGGATTTATTTCAGCACCAGAATCAGACTACAGCGACTGTGACTTGGAATATGAGGGCGAGTACGAGAATGGACGGGTTTACTGTCCTGGACGAAAATATCACTTTCCGATTGATAAGAAGCAACGAGAGACAGCAGAATTTATGATGCATCTTATGTGGAAAAAATACAGTCAGGTTTGGCAAGAATCTTTGAATATCCAAAAATTACAGTAAGTTGCTAGTCTTTCCACGTTGATAATAAACCTCTACTTATTACCTGCTTAGGAATGTTCTCGACATTGGTCCAGGAGCTTGCTACTGGGCAGATGATTGTGAGTGTCTTAACTAAAGCAGAGACAATATGACAGATGAGCTAACAAGAGGTAGTCGCCCTTGAAAATCCCCAGGCTATAGTCATAGGGGTTGATCTTTTTCCGAGCAAAGAAAAGCATGACCGAAATGTTCAGTTGATAAAGGAAGATGTAGAGGAACCTTGGCTAGCACGAGATAAGTACGACTTCGTCCACTCCCGCGATATGGCCCTTGCAATTAGAGATTGGGATAAATTGTTGAACCGTGCCTTTCGGTGAGTAACTAAACCCTTTTGTGCCACTAAGCATCTTGCTGATAATTTACGTCAGCTCCCTTAAATCTGGAGGCTCGATCGCAGTGCAAGAAATACACTTTTCCCCACAATCCAAAGATGGAGGCCTTCATTCAACTGCGCAACCACTTGCAAATTTCTTTTCGGAAATTGCAAAAGGCTTGCGAGTTTTACACATTGACCTGCACGCTGTAACTTCGCTTGCTGCAAAAATGCATGCAATTGGTTTCGAGAATGTGACAACAAAAATATCTTATATAACAATCTCACATGACACCCAAGATAGTGCGGACAAAACGGCAATGTGGATGAGGGGGGCTATTTACGAAGGGCTACAAGGAACCGCTTTAGGGCCTCTCACTCGAGGTCTTGGGTTGGATCGAATGCAAGTTGAAGTTTCCTTGGTTGGTGTTAGAGATTGTCTACGAAGTGGCCTGCAGGATACGAGGTTGCCGATATATACTATTCATGCTCAGCGGCCATGAGGTAATTCCTCAATTGGACGGGTTTATTGTAGGTAGCTTTGACTAGATTTCGCCATTTGGGTGTGAATATTTAGGCTTTGTATTATAATTTGAACATATGTCTAGGTACAATACCGTATTACTTCTAATGTACAAGACAAGTCCACCTTTCTAACTAACGTATATGATTCAGCAATGAACGAGGGTCCAATGTTTTGGATGGACTTTTGGTTGATGGTAGAAACTTGATTGAGGTAAGGTCTCTCCAGATGGGACGCAGTGGCGGCTGGAGCCGCCACACACGACTTAGGCGGCGTTCTGTAAGGATGGGGAGTTTGAGTGCTCCCATCCAGGGTGCTGCAACGGCGGGTCGGCAGGGCCCGCAGGAGTAGGTGCTGGTAGGGTGTTAGTGTTTGGTTGTTGTGGAACAGAGACCAGGCAGCAGTGAGAGTGAAAAGTGCGAACATACCGCCGCTCATAAGCAACAACGAACAACTTGCAGCGGACATGCGTCCTCTCGTATTTATCGCACCACGCCCGCACTGTGTAGACCCGGTGTCCACATTTATATCGCACCTGTGTAAACGGGCACATCTTGTCATGATATCTGCTGCTCTAAAATGGGTGAACCTCTTCTTTATATATGAAGACTACTATATGTTATGAGACCCCTCCGAGGTGAATATCCAAACCTCGACACCCGCTTGTCTCAGCATCTGTGTACCCTCCCCCACCCCAAAGCATCTGATAGGATATGTTTGGAAAGGTTGTCTAGATCGTTCCATTTTTGCGCCACAGTGAAGAAGGCGTGGGATTTGAACGGCAAGCAGACTACGCCATATAGCATCTGATAGGATATGTTTGGAAAGGTTGTCCAGATCGCTCCATTTTTGCGCCACAGTGAAGAAGGCGTGGGATTTGAACGGCAAGCAGACCCCGAAATACTTGCAAAGGTTCGGCAGCATATAAACCAGCCAAACTCCCGCTCATTATATCCCATTCACTCAACTACTGCAGACAATTTAAGATGTCGCTATCTGGTCTCGAGTGGCAACGCTATAGTTCTGCCTTCGTACTCCCGCTCATCATATCCCATTCACTCAACTACTGAAGACAATTTAAGATGTCGCTAACTGGTCTCGAGTGGCAACGCTATGGTTCTACCTTCGGCATGTGTAACTTAAATACTGCAGAAGAACAAAACGACGTTCAGCGCCCGACGTCAACAGCTTGTGAATTGAGGC
>JPJS01000151.1:0-13914 GCA_000750665.1 Pseudogymnoascus sp. VKM F-3557
CTTTACAAAGAGTCTATTGGGTCATAGTACGTATAGTATACCCTTCCTTGCAGCATATGAGCTAATACGTGCATTAAACAGATACTCATCCTCAGTCTTATAGCAACATATCTACTCCTAAATCCCAAGTTCCAAGGTCAACCTTCGCGCAAGTTTCGTGTCTGCATATTTATTAGTACTGCTCTTTCGGGCTTTGCGCCTCTCGCCCACGGTATCAATATCTATGGATTTGCACAGATGCAGAGGCAGTCTGGGATGCCATATTTCCTCGCTGAAGGACTGTTATTGATTATGGGTGCATTATTTTATACTGTCAGTATTAAAATCGTTGATGTGACGCGATAAGACTACTAATTGGTGTGTAAAGATGCGATTTCCAGAGTCACTTAAGCCTGGTAGGTTTGACTTACTTGGATGCTCCCATCAGGTTTTCCATGTTCTAGTAGTCATTGCAACTATAGTTCATTTGATTGGTATTTGCTCTGCATACGACTATAATTATCAGCATCAAAGCTGTGAAATTTCTTAAAACATTCTGGCCTTGAAATAAGCCCACGACAGGAATAAAAGCTTACCTCTGGCTTGTAGAGAAACGGTCCAGTCAGCTTCGAGGTTATCCAGGAGCAGGAACGGCCTTTAAAGAACTGAAAAGACAATGTTAGACGTTTTCCCAGGTAAAAGCCAGCTATGTTATTCAAAAATCGAAATAACCAAGTGTTCCGTAAGCGGTTCCACAATATCTTTGTAAATTTCATCCTCATAAGTTGGCCAAATAAAATTTTAAACTAAAATCTCTACTAAGTAAATGAATAATTTTTGTAGAGGATCGGAGTCGGAATCTGCTGCTGGTTGGTGGTGCATGTGACTACAGCCTACCATTAAGTGACCAGGGATCCTTGATAGCTTAATGCGGAGGTACTAACCCACGTAGCGGCGTCATAAGACATCTCACTCCCCAGTCACCACAAGGCTGAAAGTGATATTTTTTTATTCCTCGTGCTGCTGGTCTAGTTGATGCCAAAGGCCGGTCACGTGGGTAAAAACACAGCTACGCAGCCTTGCCACAAAGCGAGTTCACATTGTACTGTAAGACGTTGGGGTCACTTTACACTAACCCAAAAATAGCTGCGTCATAAATGTGGATGCCGTATGCAGATCATTCTGGTTGGCATGTCAGGTGGGACATTCGGAAGAAGACGATCGGCGGGGGCGTCAGAAGGTGCTTATTCCAACAACAGACAAGCCAGAAAATGTAGATGGCGTAGGTAGGTCAATTCGGATGGCTGGTCAGATGAGACATTTAGAAAGAAAGGATCGGCAGGGAGTACAGAAACTGCTTATTCTGACAAGTAGACGAGTTAAGAAATGTCGGTGGCGAGGGTGGCGAGGGTAGATCATTCTGGATGGCCTGTAGAGATCTGCATTTTACACAAAAAATGTCGATAATTGCTTTAGTTGCGCAGCAGGGCTAGTTGGCGCTAAAAATCAGATGGTGATGGGTTGCGGAAAGAGGGGCTTTTCTTGGGCTGTTGGAAAATCCATTGTTATATGGGGAAGCGGGCCTGTCCAAAGAATATTGTTGACTTATTGCACCTTATATCTTTATCTGGCGAGGCTTCGATTTCCGGGGAGCTTTTACGAGAAAAGATAACGAAGCTTGGAAAATATAATGTGACAGCATTAAAATAGAAACCACTAACTATGCTAATGAAACCTAAGCCACTGCTCATAATCATCACAAACCCCGAAAAGAAGGTTCTAATACCTTCACCTGCGTCTTCGACCCCTCTTGGGCGGGTCCTGTCCTCCAGAGCTTGTTTGTATTTCATCTTTAGGTCTCGCCCTCTTTTCACTAGTTGAAGATAGCATGGTTTCTGCCGAGTCACTAGAAGCATCTGTTTGGAGACAGCCCTGCTCAAGCTCATTGGCGCCTTGGTCAGCCCCGTTGGCTAGCTCTGCTGAAATGGCTAGTGCAAGGGCCATATCCTGGTTCTCCTTCTCGAGTTCAGCGATATTCTGCAGAGCAGTGGCAGTGCAATTATCCGCATTGTTTAAGGAGATTTCATATGCCTGGGCCATTTGTTCTTTTTCTTTATTGAGCTCGTCAATTCTGCGCTCAGTAAGCTTGATACGGTCGGCCGCGTTAGATAATGCGCTTCCTTGCTTTTCGATCATAGCTGCCATTTCTCCCTCTAGGTCCTTAATCCTAGTTTCAAGGAACCCAGCTCTTGTAGGCTCCTGGCCCGTTAACTGACGTTGTTCGTACTCCCTTATCATTGACTTGTAAAAGGAGAGGGCCTTGTTTGCCTCATCCAGCTGTAGATCCATGGACTCATTTTTAGATACCATGCCATTTAGCTCTGCAACTGTCTCGCCATGTTGGAAGTACAGCCGTTTGTACGCATCAGTACATTCGAGTCTATGTTTTTTTGCCTGATCTAGAGCGATTATCTTGTTCCATGTAAAGTTACGCAGAGTGTCTATAGTATCGCGTGCGGCAACGAGGTATTGATCAAAGTCTGCATCAGTAACTGGGGGTCTTAACAGTCGTGTCTCAGAAGGTAACACCTGGAATATTAGATGTATCTCAATGAATAGGAAAGAGACTCACACTATGCGCGGTTTGGTTTGGGGCGCTGTTTGCGTATTGGTTGGAAGCCATTTTGCAGTAAAAGTGTGCTATTTGGTGTGTTGATAGAAGTTGAAGATCGACTCTGGCCAAGATAATGGATGACACAATATTTAAGTAGCCAACTTTTTAGACTAGGTGTCAGAAATTATCCATCCTGTGCACCGCGAAACAGAGCCAGTTTGGTGGCTTTGATAATACCTAATTAATACCGAGGGCTTGTAGGTTAGAGGGCAGGCTAGGCCCTGTACCCGAAGCAGGATACGGCTTCTACACCAGAAATTTTCTCCAATAAGCTAAAACTATTGCCTGCAATAAATGAAAGGACCTTAATGAGTACTGCATCCTTATATAGCGCTCAGAATATAAGGAGCGTCATATAACCGCAAGGCCGCTCTCTCACCTTGAGAAAGGCGACTTCAATCACCTACCTAACCAAAGAATCTATCGAAGTAACTGTATACCTTAGCCTTAGCTCGTTGGGCTCTTCAAAATGGTTGAACAGGAGAAATTAAGTCAAGAGAATATGATGACAAATACGGCTACTCCTTCCACTAGCAACAAAAGTGGCGACTTCAGCACCAAACAACCCGACGCAAACGGGTACGGCAGAATTCATAACTTCTTTACCACTGGTTCAATATCAACACCAAAAGGAAAGTCTAAGCTTCAACGGGTCGAAGTTGATGAAAGAAGCCCATTGACCCTTCTTCCGTCGTCACTGGCTGCTGATCTTGGACTGGCGTTATACTCCGACAAGTTGCCAGATTTTATGGTTGCCGATAGACTTATCCAAAGCAGCCAATACTGTCAATTCAATTTTCAGGTAGCAGGACATAATGCATGGATTATTGCTAGAGTTGTCACTGGCTTAGAAACCATTGTTCTGGGCCGTGACTGGATGTACGACGTCAATTTGATTTTTGGCATTGGAAATCAGGGCTATTACATCTCTACCCCTCTTGTCGTTGAGGCAGCTAGGAATACAATGCAAGATGCTGAAGACAGAAAATCAGCAAAAACGGCAACATTCGATGAGACCGTGGACTGTAGTAGTTATAGTTTATCTGGAGGTGAGCTCTCATTGAATGAGCTAAGTTTCTCAGATGCGGAGTTCTCTTCAAGCCAGGAGTTCAGTTACGAGGATGACGAAGATGACGAGGATGATGAGGACGACAATGATGACGTTTATGGCGAAGACGACAGCAATGGTGATGAGGCCTATAACGACGAATGACGAGCTGACATAGTCATAGCTTTTGTAAGATACAAGTCAATGCCATTATGAACTATTAAACCCCATTTTATTAATACTAAGTGCGGGCAGCTTTTCAACGCTTAATGCACCTAATCATGTGAAGTAACCTACAATACCTACGCAGTAGTATGTGCTGTGTTTTGCATAGACCGAAGTTGGTGAGGAAAAGCAAGGGTTTACTTTGCAGAGGTAGCATAAGTTAGTTGCAGTTTCAGACCCGACAATGAATTGTTATTCCCTCCATTATGAGCATATGTAATTCACTAGGATGTTCTATGGCGCAGCATTTCAGGTCGTAGAATTAGCCGACCCAGTTTTAATATCACCAAGTTTGACAAGCCAGTGAAGACTCAAAGGCGCTAAATAGGCGCATAATGGCCATTGTAACTACTGGGTAACCCATAATAGTGTCATGTTTGCCGGTTTTAAGTATTTCTCCCCGGATTACACCGTTGCTAGTCTTCCATTCCATGACTGATCCAGCAGCGCCTAAATCTACTTTGGATTCAAGTTTTTTTGCTTCGAGATTCTCGTAGCTTATTCCGTTAGGCACTGAAGCATTGAAGGCGTGCCAGAAGATAGCTGGGGTGTGATGCCATGGAATATCACGGTCGTCTTCGGCATGTATAATCGTTAGGCGGTATATCTTGCCATTAGCTTCATTAGCTCGGACGTACCATTCAATGCGGTCTTTGCTCAGCCATTTATCCTGTAGGTACCCTTCAAAGTAGTTAATCAATAGTGGAAATTTTGCAAGTGGTGATAAAATAGGAATAGTCCCTGCCACCCGATAGGGAGCAGAAAGTGTTGCTACATCAACAAATGGTGCAACTAGGACGGTGCCTGCGAAAACCACGGGCGGAGATTGAAGAGCAAAGTGGTGAGAAACAGCAAGGCCAACTGCAGTGCCCATAGACTGGGCAAAATTTAAAATGCGGGAGGGGGGGTATGCTAGCGATATTCATGGCCCAGTCTACGACGGCAAGAGGCATATTTCAACAGGGAAACAGCCATTTCGCTAGCCATGACGGACTGATCTTGGGGAGGCCCTTCCGAAAAACCGTAGTCACTGTGAAAATACGAGTGCGGATGGCTGCCCGAAATTGTTTTGAAAGCCCGGTTTGTAGGATTATCTCAGCTAGGTTTCTCGGGACAAACTTTGCTGTGAGGTCGTCAGAAGTTGCTGCTAGTATCTAGAATTGGACCAGCCTTCCGAATCAGCATCTTACTACAGAGAGCCAGAAATAGCTTCACAAGTGCGTGTGCGAGTGCTTCCATAGACCCAATGAGAAGGCAAAAATGTTTCGAGTTCAGGCTACAAGTAGACTCACAATCTTTCAAGGCTCATTTCAATTTGCTCTAGTAGAACATAGTCACCGGAGTTTTACAGCTCAAGCCCAGTCAGTTGAAGCTCTGATAATCCATACAAAACAGCTAACCTTTTCCTGGGGACCAACGCATAGCTCCAACAATCCTACTTGAAGAAATCCAATATGGAGCAGCCCTCCGACGGAGAGATCTATCGCAGGGTTAGGCAATATGATCGTCAGGGCAATCGCTGGTATGTGGAGCGGTGGATGGATTTTCTACCCGACCATAGACGGAAATGGTTCCGGCTGCTTCTCAGCCGCCGTGAGCTCGCTTTTGCATTTGACGACCTATTAGAAATTCCTGGGCTTTGGGGAGGCATGAGATTCAGTATGCTAGGTGCAGTCATAGGTATAAATTGCGATGAGGTGGGTCTGCTCTCTATTCGCACTGTTCCCGCTCACGCAATACACAGGAGCTTATACACTATCTCCAACATATCAAAGAGTTTTGGCATAGACTCCTCCGTGGTAACTATAGCGCCCTTCGTAAGTTGGACGAGGCTACTGTGAAAGCTTTAGAGCTTAAGTCTCCGAGATCCTCCAGGCGAGATGCGCGAGTACTACAAGGGCTGCTGAAGAGAGGCCAAATTTTCACTGAATTTAGCCAACCGGAGCGAGAAGTGATCTGGGGTGACTTGCGCTCAGTTGGTGGTCTCATTCCTTCGCTCTTCACCTTCTTCGAGGATCTCAAATATCTCATCGCGTGCGCCGGTTGCCTGAAGCAGCTGCTGAGGCCATCACGCCCAGATACAGTATACACTGCTTTCAAGCGCAGTTTCGCGTACTCAAACCAGGTGGGCAATCAGTACACCCTCGAAGTCGCCGAGTCGACCTTCGTAGTTAAGCCAGGGCAGGTCGATCGTCTCGATATTGGATATCGGCAGTTGTGGCTCTATGCAATGCGACATTACCGAGAGATACCAAAGGAAGCAAAAAGTAAGTTACTAGCAAAAGTGGTAGTGGAAAGAGCAGACGAGAACATACTCTCTGCACTTGCTGTTCTTGCGAGCAGGGTTGGATTCGAATCGGCCGAGATCTACGACTTGAAGCGAAGATCATCAGATAGCGACATTGCACGCAATATGTTACTAAACACTCGAAGACCCGATCAATATCAATACAATAATTCTACTTTAGAAGCCAGTGTGGCACAGATTGTGAGCTTGTTTGATACAGCTGTTCCTGTTCCTTGTGTGCTTTCGAGCCCGTCTCTCGCTTCCGATAGACTTAGAACGCCAGAAAATCGATGTGGGTTTCCAGATGAGGATTCTTACGAGCAGGACCGTAAGTCTATCTTTATAACACACATACATTGCGAGGGTGAGGAGGAGGGTGAGGAAATCACATCATTCTTTGTGCGTCGATCTGTATATTTGGCCTTTTTTGGCAACATTGCGAATGCAGCAAAAATATTTTCTGAGTCACAGGTGACAGAAACAAACGGAAAAGATCAAGGAATGCTTGCGCTAGTAGAAGAGGAAGGACTTGCGGTGGTAGAGCAGGAAATGATTTCGCTAGTAGAAGAGGGGGTTCCTGCCGAAGTGGAACTAGAGAGGGTTGAACGAGTACAGCAAGAAAGGTTTGTACAAGAGTGGATTGAGCAAGAGGTTCTAAAGCAAGAAGCATGAGCGGTACAGGGATGCCACCCCGAGGCTTACGTGGCCAGTGAACGTGCTCGACTTCTCCCTTACGGAGCATACAGCCCATCCTGCAATCTGTTAAGCCTTCGTCTTAGTTGGGACGTTCTTTGCCTGAATGTGTCGCTCTATGGCTTCAAAGTCATCTTCAAAGCAGTTTTTATCTGCTCCGCCCGCCTCAGCTAGCATGTGCAATAATGGAAATTCACATTAGAGAGAGCCAAAAGCAGCTTCTCAGAATGGTGACATTATTGAAGTGTGGTAACTTAGAGGTCATCAGAATTAGCTCAAAGAAGTCTCCACACTTTTCACACTAATGCAACGTGACGTACATAGGACCGCATAACCTATATAAAGCTGGGTCTGGCTTGCCCAGCAGCTTTAACTCGATGTAGCCAAAAGTAGCTTCTTTGCGTTTGGTGCAAGTTCTAGGCTGCTCCCGAGTGCTCCACTACTCTCTCGCCCGCCGGTCTCACGCCCACCGGCCTCTCGCCCGCCGGTCCCACGCCCCAAACGCTCCAACGCCCGCCGGTCTTACGCCCCATTATGCTCCAGCGCCCCACACGCCTCTCACGCCCACCGCTCTTACGGCCAGCCACGGCCTCTAGAGCGCCGCTCTTGAGATCACGATTGTCGTGGGACCATGTGGAATCGTGAGACCGAGGGGCCTGAGAGTGCAAGGGGCGTAAGTCTAGCTATGGCGTGAGAGCATAGGGTTCGAAGGATCACCGGGAGTCCTAAGAATCATTGGGTTCAAGCAAATCGACAATAAAACTTTGAAATAAATTATCTCTCTGTATAGCGGAGCACTACTTGTCTGACCAAAAAATCAATCCCTCAATCGCATGGAAACAAATACGTAACTATTGAGATTCCCTTCCTAGACTCATAGTCCAAACACACCACTGTCAAGTAAGCCCCATCACTGTAAACATCAGCCTTCCTAGGCGGTATGGACCTTGTTTGAGACGTAATCCCCATTCCAATCTTCGGACGATTGCGCATAAGCTATGTACAGCACTATAGCGGCAGTCGTCATATTTAAAGCCGTCGCAACAACTTCGAGTGTGATAACAGCCCAGTGTTTGCTATGCGGCGTATATACATTAGCCAATGCTGTAACTATGCTAAATATAGAGTTTAGAACGGTTGGCCTGCTGTAGTTAGTGCAGTCATTACAGTAATGACGATTGATGTATAAAATCTTACAGAAGTATGCGTTCTGTCTGCCAAACGTGGTGTCCCTTACTTTCCCAACAGAGCCAAGATAGCCCTAATATCCAATAAATACAGCATAATCCTCCAGCGACTAATGGTGGGATATCCTCGACTGTATTCAGAACAATGTTACCGGCCCTTTCGATACCTTCTAGCGCACGAGAGTTGCGAATAAATGTAGATACAGTAGGGAAGACAGTGATTCCGGCGAGAACAGCCCAAGTGGATAAACTTGCCACTACGTTCATGTACAGTAGTTTTGATTCTTTGGATGTCATGCTTGAAGGCGATATAGTTTGGGACTCGGAGCCTGTAAGGCTTGAATCTAGGCGAGAGCTCTCGGGGTTATTTGTATGGGAGACCTCGGGCTTGGATTGACCACTGAGTTCCGAACACGAAGTCCTTTGGCTTCTTCTAATTCGGACGTCTTCGGGACGAGGAGGCTGCTGAATAAAATCCCTTGAACGGGAATTGGCGTCGGTCACAAGAAACTCTGGCATAGTTGCAAAGGGCAGATAACAAGAGGGTACGATTTAGTTAACTTTATTCATAACCCTACGAGCAAATAGTTGCTTACCGCCACAAAGCAATTTCGCTACTGATCTAGAACTTTGTGGCTTGTAGCTGCACATTATAGGAGCCGCTTTGGGGAACTGCAGAAACTGGCTGCTAAATTATACGGCTGAATAGGTCCCTCAGCTAATACTACTAGCTAAACTAAGTCATTTTTAGCGCTTACGGCAAATATCGAAGGAACCTGCTGGCTGTAAGCCGGCTTTTCCTTTATGGACAGCCGCTAGAATTTTCACCTTCCTGCATGAATATCATGCCTTCGTTTAGGTATTATATTCAGCCTTACTACTGTGGCTATTTCTACGCTCATATAAAACGTCAATTTTGAAGCTACCTAGAACAGGACTGCTGCTCGGCACCAGATATTGTGGAGACTCTGACTACTACACCAACGTTGCTCTGCGGACTTCTATAAAGAGTGGGCGACTTAAAGTTGCAAATTAGATTATCGCTAACTGCACCAAACCGAGCTTTCATTGAGAATATAATCAACATGCGCATCTCTACACTTCTTATGATGCTCGGCATAGTGATCACAGGTGCATCTGCGGATTGTCTGTCTACGAATGGAAAGGAATACCCATTTGGAACGTACACGTGCTATGGGAAGCACAAGATTGTAAGTACCTCAAACATGATTAACTTAAACATACGCCCACAGTCTAACTGGTTTAATAGGTACAATGCACCGTTACAGGCAGCTGGACCCTGATTGCCACCTGTGGCGGTACTTGCACATTCGTTGACTCCTATCCCTACTGCCCTTAAACTGTCATGACTAGATAAAAGCATGCTTGAGTCGCTGCTTAGAGAGAGGTATTTGACAAGGGTCACCATTGATGAGATTATGGGGGAGTGCTCGGCTTAAGTTTTGGTGTTGATTTATATTCATTCCATGTCGCGATAGGCTGGCAATTTAGTGCGCTTTATCCATGAGTTAGCTCAATATATTCTTACAAGTGCTTGCGTGACGGGGTGCGTCAAAGTTAATTTCTCCTAAAATGGTCTTGTTTAGAGTCAATCAGAAGTATAAGCTAAACTAGGACGCGGGCCACACCCGCAAAGATAAATACGCACTTTTGCGAATGGGGACCAACAAATACATTATCAACTAAGTTAACTTTAACTTAAGTTACTGATTTAAGTTAGTGTGCAATAATACAAAATTGCAAGCTTATGTGTTCGGGAAATAATATTTCGTGATAAAGTAAATAGCAGGAATAAGTTAACTTAGAAGTCTGTTTTATGATTTCCATTGTTGTTACTACTTCTAAGTCACGTAAACGAGCCGAAACGGTATGAATCTTTCCTTGAGATTAGCATATTAGGCCAGCTTATTTACCCCTAAGACATAGTACATGTGCACTGATTGGATAGGGTGATAGTAGTTGTTAATGTAACTGTGCAGGTTGTCGTCGATAAAATCGTAGATTCACCTAGGGAGGAGGTGTATGCGGAAGGCGAGCTAACGTCTGGCATATTAGCTCGAATGTTGGCGTAAATCGAATCTGGATACGTAAGTGTGTTTGAGGTGCTGTCAAGGCCTAACCCATCCTTACCACCCAATGCTAAGTAGACGCTCGTAATTAGGCTCTTGCTTCCTAAGCCGTCAGCACTGCTCTCCCACCACATAGCACCACCAAGTTCCATTTTCTGAATCCATGCTGCTTTTTGATTTACCACTGCTATATTATCATAGCTAATAAATTCTCTCTTTACAGCATCATAGCTATAGCTTACCCCTAGCTTACTGTCAAAGTGTTCTTTAGCTCCTATTAAGGGCAAGTCTTTGAAATCGTAAACGCCTACCTCCCATTGTCCGGGGCCGACACCATCGAATGGTAATCCAGCACCAGCGGTTGCATCGAACACACGACCATATATAGGCATACCGAGTACTATATTTTGTGGTGCAACGCCTTTAGAAATGTAATATTTAACTGCACTCTGTGTATCAAATGGCGTGGACTTATCGTTTGCAGGAAAAAGATTTGCTTGGTGGCCTGCATCTGAACTGCTAGACAAGACATAATCGTACGCCATAAGATTCCAAAAGTCTATGTATTGATTCATCTCAGCTATTAGCAGCTGTTTATAATTTGACGGGCCAGCAGAGCATGCAATTGTGAGCAGAAAGTGATATGGCGTGCTAAGTGAGTTGCCGTATAAATCAAGGGCATCCCTAACGGCTTGAAGTAGAAGAACAAAATTTTTAGCTTGGGTAACATCCGCTGGATATTCCCAGTCAATGTCGAGTCCATCAAGTCCAAGGTTTCGTACAAGGGAGACTGCAGACGAGGCAAAGTTGTGGCGACCAGATTCTGTCGCAACTGGTGTCGCAAAGTTTCCTCTATAAGTCCAGCCACCAATTGAAAGCAAAACTTTGAGGTGGCGATGTTTTTTTTTTAGAGTGTAGAGTTGTTTTAAACAACCGTAGAGGTTACTGTCTGCATCGTCTATAGGGTCGCTTTGAAAATGTTTATCAGTATCGGCCCATTGATCTGACAAGAATCTAGTTTATTCCTGCAGTTAGATAAAACTCTTTTGTTGTTTAGGGCAGACTTACACATTCCCCGTCTCTGGGTTAATATTTGCGAAAGCATATAGCACATGCGTAATCTTATCTGCTGGTATGTCCTGGGGAAAGAACTGTCTCTCATATATTGCCCTTTAGTTGTTGGTTTAAGCGCATATAGAAGGGCAACAAGGAGGCAAACCAATTCAAGTAATATGCAACATTACGATAGCTATCGCTCTTTGGCTGAGTTTCTGTATGGCGTTGTACAAGTGAAGACGTGTTGCTGAAGGAACAGCTGCATACTAGTAGCAAAATGGCTAGTCTTAGTACTCGTGCCATTGTGTACTCAAAAAGTCTGATATAATATAGTTCTGTTGTGGTTGGACAGTTCTGCTATCAATATGACCCCGGGCTACTGAGCATGTAAAATCACCCGTAGTCGGCATTGCTTTAACATTTAACAGACCCAAAACCCCCTTAAATTAGGAGAGCATTACCTAAGGAAGTCGGCTTGACGAAAGATGCCAAATAAACCCTTAACGTGCAGTAGCCAGTTTTGGCTTGTTTCCAAAAGTGGCTGCTTCTGCGGCAGTTGCGTCAGTTTGGACATGTAAGAAGGCAATGAGGCAAAGTAAACTCGTTTTTGAAACGTCGCCTAGGTTTAGAACTTATTCTAGAATATATAAAGGTCTACAGTAGACGTAAGCGAAGGTAAAAAGATATAATTAACGAGCATCAAAGTAAAAAGCCATGCTGTCGGCTTTACAACGTCTTGCTATTGAGCAAGACTTTAGCAATTTAGGAATCGAAACAAATGCTCAGAGCAAGCTAGATCAGGCAACTGGCGCATTTAACAAGAAAGAACTCACGACGAGTGCCAACCTGTTTCTTGAAAGTTGGCGTATCTTGCAAAACGAGTATGAAAGTAATCTTTATATGCAAGTTAATTCCTTACCAGAACTGGAGCAGCAGCGGCAATCCAAGTCTCGGCAGAATAAGGGAAGAATGATTTTGAGTCTTGCCGCCCTCAATGACCTCGCAAGAGCCTGCTCGCAAAACGATGAGGAGTACAAAGATGAGGCTGGGAATTGCAAACTACAAGTTTACGCTCTACAGCATGGCTGGGTAAGGAATACAATTGCTAAAGCGCTTGATGTTGACGACGACAGCAAGAGCAGCGTGCTCTTAGAAGGGAAAGGCGTGGCTCAAGTATTCTTACTGAAAGATCCGCTTGGGCGTCTATTAGAGAAAGCAGACAGCTTTAAAGAGGCTGCAGCCATTGTTTCAAAATTCTGCTTCTTTCAAGTTGCTTGTATTTCCGAAACATCGAAAAGATCCGCTTGGGCGTCTTTTAGAGAAGGCAGACAGCTTTAAAGAGGCTGCAGCCATTGTTTCAAAATTCTGCTTCTTTCAAGCTGCTTGTATCTCCGAAACATCGAAGAAATACGACGTTGCTTATGAGTTTATCAGCAACAGTATGCGGTGGGTTTGTATTAGAGCTTCTCTTGAAGCAGTATGTATCAAGGATGCAAAGTTTAAGAGCTCCAAGACAGCCCAGGTGCAGGCAGAGATCCGGAGCTGCCCAGAAACTGAAAAATACGAGGGAATCGAAAAAGAACCAGTGATAAGAACGAGTGAGCCAAAGCAACATGGCAATCCACTAGAAAATGAGAAGGGAGCGGAGCTAATTGACTTCCTCGAGAAATGCCACGCCACAGACTACAGCGGTAAAAGCTGCCAACGAACTCAACAGAAAGACAAAAGCGAGTCTTCAAATGAGGATGAGTCGACGGACCAAGTGAGTGTCTACGAAGACTTCCTTTAGGATGAAGATAATGACCTAGTTAATCTCTTCGATGGGTTTCACGTCACAGACTTAGATAGAAAGAAATAATGGTTTCAAGCGTCAAACATCTAAGGTTGGCTATTAGAGGTTAGAATACGCTGAATGGGGGGAAATTTGTCAAGCAATAATCGGTCACCAGATGAGTTACTGGAACAGGCTAGGCACGCATAATATATTTGAATTTAGACTACGATGACTTAATGGGGGAAGTACCGCATGCCATTGCAAATTTAGAAATTATGATATTGCTGTCTTTCTTAGGAAGTCGTAGGCGCATCCATCTTCAGGTTTATATGAAGCCATTTTGAACCATGCCAGTTACATGTCGTTTAATTAAGCATAAGTAGAATTGCTTGCGCTAACCTTGAAGCGGCTAAGTATGTACTATCCCAGGTACTGCATGACCAATCTCGGCACTGAAACTAGGGCGAGGTTCTCTGATTGGTCCAAGCCGGTTTTCGCGCCGTAGAGGCAAAAACCTGTCAGATTTGCCATCTGCATCTGTCTTGTGGCACCGAAGCATGTTACAAGACGTTGCCACATAGGCTGATACTTCCTCTAATTGAGCGACCAGAAATCCTTGTTACCAACGGTATGGTTATATTAATCTCGGTAAATTTCTATGTCTAAGTTCCTAAGTTACACATGTCACTGCAAAGTTTGTGGCTGCAGGATTATTCTTCCCATTAATATGGAAGCACAAACCTTTTTAGTTTCGAAACATTAATGACGAATAACGAAAGGCAATAGAGACCCTAGAGACAGCTACTAACTAAACAGACAACAAAAAAATCTGCGTAACTTAACTCTGGTAGCTTATTACTAATTGGCAGTGACCATTATTATCTAGCTTAACAGAGAAAAC
>JPJS01000152.1:0-13438 GCA_000750665.1 Pseudogymnoascus sp. VKM F-3557
TTAAAGGACACATTCTAGCTTTCGACTTTGTCACAATACACTCATTGTTCGTAAATTTGCTACAGCGCCAATATTAATTTCCTATGACAAGTTTACACTTAGAAACCCGTGAATAGGTCTCTACGTTGCAAGTCAACAGATTTGTTTGGCTAACTTTCGTCTTAGACTTACTGTTCTCGTGATATTCGTATTTCGTGGGTTAAGATTTAGCAAAGCGCATGAGCAGCTGTACGTACGTGCACAGCTGCAAGTGCCTTGACAATAGACCCCGCTAAGTAATAACTAACTACAAAAGTAGGGGCACTTAATTTGCCTCTACTGTAGAAGGAGAATTAGGTGCTGCATCTATTTTAGCGAGTCACATTTGTTGCTCCGTACAAATCCATCAACCCTTCTATATTAGGCAGCTAGGTTGCTCTTTTCAGCTCTTAATTTCTTTCATTGCTTTCCCCTAGGATTGTCCACGAGTCTGGCCACAAATTTCTCACTGGAAAAGTGTGCACTGATTTTGCTGGCCAACAACGGTTCCACCTATGAATTTTAACTCGACACCTGGTAAATGTTCTCTGTACCTCCTAAACTTTGGAATTATTGCCGTGGCGGTTATGGAGGATCTCTAACCATCCTTACCAGACGACTCCAGGGAAGCTCCCCCAACCCTTCTCTCCTACGACGAACTACCGGAATGGTACCAAGACAACTTCTTCATCCGTCAAGGTTATCGTCCTGAATCAAAGTCCACCTATGCATGTCTTAGTAGCTGGCTGTACATGCATAATGAAACTGTCAATATTTACTCACATTTAATACCTGGAATCATTTATCTAGCTGGCGAAGGTGCAATTTATCAGTTCTTTCGTACCAAATATCCAGCGGCTACAGTTGTCGATCACCTTATATTTGCGTTCTTCCTTCTAACTGCTGCGATATGCCTCGGACTTTCGGCAATGTACCATACATTGTTAAACCACTCCGCGGACATTTCGCATCTATGGCTACAACTTGACTTAGTCGGTATCATTGTTTTAACTATTGGAGACTTTATATCTGCGATTTATGTAGTATTTTACTGCAGGCCAACTTTACAAAGAGTCTATTGGGTCATAGTACGTATAGTATACCCTTCCTTGCAGCATATGAGCTAATATGTGCATTAAACAGATACTCCTCCTTAGTCTTATAGCAACATATCTACTCCTAAATCCCAAGTTCCAAGGTCAACCTTCGCGCAAGTTTCGTGTCTGCATATTTATTAGTACTGCTCTTTCGGGCTTTGCGCCTCTCGCCCACGGTATCAATATCTATGGATTTGCACAGATGCAGAGGCAGTCTGGGATGCCATATTTCCTCGCTGAAGGACTGTTATTGATTATGGGTGCACTATTCTATACTGTCAGTATTAAAATCGCTTATGTGACGCGATAAGACAACTAATTGAGGTGTAAAGGTGCGATTTCCAGAGTCACTTAAGCCTGGTAGGTTCGACATACTCGGATGCTCCCATCAAGTTTTCCATGTTCTGGTAGTCATTGCAACTATAGTCCATTTGATTGGTATTTGCTCTGCATTCGACTATAATTATCAGCATCAAAGCTGTGGAATTTCTTAAAATTTGCCGACTTTGGGTCAAGCCCACGAATAACAGCTTACCTCCGGCTGGAAAAGAAGCGGCCCTATCAGCTTCGAGGTTAGGCAGGAGCAGGAACGGCTTTTAAATAATCAAAGAATATGCCTCTAGGGCAATCTTTGAAGCTCGATGTATCTTGTTTAGCAATAAAATAGTAATATTGGCAAGCTTGTATTAGACGTTTTCTTAGGTAAAATCTAGCTATGCCATTCAAAATTCAAAATAATTAAGTATTCCGTAAGCGGTTCCAAGATATCTTTGCGACTTATTATCCTCATAACCTGGCCAAATAGAACTTCAAAGTAGAATCTCTACTAAATGAATGATTACTTCTAGTAGAGGATCGGGGTCGGAATCTGCTGCTGGTTGGTGCTGCACAACTGAATTTCCAGAGGTGACCGCTCGGAATGAGAGAAAGACTGCAGCTGATGGTGCTGTCCATTATTTCAATCATGCCACTGATCGCTGCTTCGGTTCCAACTCTAATCACCTCTTTCTAGTGTGTTACCTGTCCGATACGACGCGTATCGCAAAATGTGGATGTCGAAGTAGATCATGTTAGATGGCGGGGTAGGCGAGACATTTGAAAAGGAGCAATTAGCGAGGAGGCCAGAAAGTGCTTGTCCCAACAATAGCTCTTTCAATAAATGAGGACGCCGTATGCAGATCATGTCGGTGCCGAGGGTAGATCATTCTGGATGGCCTGTAGGGATATACGTTTTACACAAGAGATGTCGATATTTGCTTTAAGTTAGTTGCGCAGCAGGGCTAGTTGGCGCCAAATGACATCAGATGGTGATGGGTTGCAGGAAGAGGGGATTTCTTGGGTCGTTGGGAAATCCTCCATTGTTATATGGGTTATTGTAGGAAATTAGGCTTGCGCAATGAATATTCTTGACTTATTATACCTTATATCTCTACTTATTTGGCGGCGCTTCGATTTTCGGAGAGCTTTTAAGAGAGAAGATACTGCAGCTTGCGAAACAAAGTGTGACGAGCATTAAATATAGAGAGCAATGACATGCTAGTGAAACCTAAGCTACTACCAATAATTACCACAAAACCCGAAAAGAGGTGCTAATCCCCTCACCTGCGTCTTCGACCCCTCTTGGGCGGGTCCTGTCCTCCTGAGCTTGTTTGTATCTCATCTTTAGGTCTCGCCCTCTTTTCGCTAGTTGAAGATACCATGGTTTCTGCCGAGTCACTAGAAGCATCTGCTTGGAGACAGCCCTGCTCAAGCTCATTGGCACTTTGGTCAGCCCCGTTGGCTAGCTCTGCCGAAATGGCTAGCGCAAGGGCCATATCCTGATTCTCCTTCTCGAGGTCAGCGATATTCTGCAGAGCGGCGGCAGTGCAATTGTCCGCATTGTTTAAAGAGATTTCATATGCCTGGGCCATTTGTTCCTTTTCTTTATTGAGCTCGTCAATTCTGCGCTCGGTAAGCTTGATACGGTCGGCCGCGTTAGATAAGGCGCTTCCTTGCTTTTCAATCATAGCTGCCATTTCTCCCTCTAGGTCCTTAATCCTAGTTTCAAGGAATCCAGCTCTTGTAGGTTCCTGGCCCGCTAATTGACGTTGTTCGTACTCCATTATCATTGACTTGTAAAAGGAGAGAGCTTTGTTCGCCTCATCCAGCTGTAGATCCATGGACTCATTCTTAGATACCATGCCATTTAGCTCTGCAACTGTCTCGCTATGTTGGAAGTATAGCCGTTTGTATGCATCGGTGCATTCGAGTCTGTGTTTTTTTGCCTGATCTAGAGCGATTATCTTGCTCCATGTGAAATTACGCAGAGTGTCTATAGTATCGCGCGCGGCAACGAGGTATTGATCGAAGTCTGCATCAGTAACAGGGGATCTTAACAGTCGTGTCTCAGAAGATGCCACCTAGAATATTAGATATATCTTATTGAATAGGAAAGAGACTCACACTATGTGCGTTTTGATTTGGGGCGCTGTTTGTGTGTTGGTTGGAGGCCATTTTGGAGTGAAGTATAATCTTTGATATATTGATAATAATTAAGGATTAATTTGGGCTAAATAAATGGGTGAGATAATATTTAAGTAGCCAGATTTTTATGCTAGGGATTATTCTGTATATTGCAAAATAGAGCCAGTTTAGTAGCTTTGATAATACCTGACCAGAACCAAGGGCTTGTAACTTAGAGGGTAGGCTATGCCCTGCACCTGAAGCAGGATACGGCTTCTATACCAGAAATTTCTTTAATAAGCTAAAACTATTTCCTGCAGCAAATAGAAGGATCTTAATAAATACTATATCCTTATATAATACTCAGCAATATAAGGAGTGTTATATAACTATAAGGCTACTCTTATAATTTGAGAAAGGTAACTTTAATCACCTACGTAACTAAGGAATCTATCGAAGTACAGTATCTGTATACCTTACCCTTAGCTCTTTGAGCTCTTTAGAATGGTTGAACAGGAGCCATTAAGTCAAGAGAATACGATGACAAATACGACTACTCCTCCTTGTAACCAAAGCGGCAATTTCAGCATCAAACAACCCGAAATCAGTGGATACGGCAGAATTCATAACTTCTTTACGACTGGTTTAATCTCAACACCAAAGGGAAAGTCTATGATTCAACGGGTCGAAGTTGATGAGAGAAGCCCAGTGTCCCTTCTTCCTTTGTCACTAGCCGCTGATCTTGAACTGGCGTTATGCTCTGGCAAGATGTCAGCTTTTATAGTTGATAATAGGCTTGTACAAAGCAGCCAATACAGTCAATTCAGTTTTCAGGTAGCAGGACATAAGACATGGATTATTGCTATAGTTGTTACTGGCTTAGAAACAATTGTTCTGGGCCGTGACTGGATGTACGACGTCAATTTGATTTTTGGCATTGGAAATCAGGGCTATTACATCTCTACCTCTCTTGTCGTCGAAGAAGCTAGAAATACAATGCATGATGCTGACGACAAAAAAATAGCAAAAACGGCAACATTCAATGAGACTGTGGACTGTATCAGCTACATTTCATCTGATGGTGAGCTCTCATTGGACGAGCTAAGTTTCTCAGATGCGGAGTGTAGCTACGAGGACGACGAGGATGATGAGGATGATGAAGAGGATGAAGATGACGTCTATAGCGGAGAAGACAGCGATGGTGATGAGGCCTATAACAATGAATAATGAGCTGACATAGCCATAGCTTTGTAAGACACAAGTTAATGCTATTTGAAACTATAAACCTTCATTTTATTATTACTAAGTGAAGGTAGCTTGTGAACGCTTAATGCACGTAATTATGTGAGGTAACTTATGACATCTAACTTACACAGTAACTTATGTGTTGTATTTTGTATAAACCAAAGTTGGCGAGGGAAAGCAAGAGAGGGTTTACTTTACGGGGTAATATAATTGCAGTTTCAGACTCAACCAGATGATAAGTTGTTATTCTCCGTTATGAGCGTATGATATTTTAAAGCGCGGGTGAGTGGCCAGATTTTCGCCGAATTTAGTCAGTCGGAGCAAAAAGTGATCTGGGGTGGCTTGCGCTCAGTTGATGGCCTCATTCCTTCACTCTTCACCTTCTTTGAGCAAAAGATTCTGAGGCAAGAAGCATCAGCGGTGCAAGGATGCCACTCCGAGGCTTACGTGGCCAGTGAACGTGCTCGACTTCTCCCTTACGGAGCGTACAGCCCATCCTGCAATCTGTTAAGCCTTCGTTGGACGTTATTTGCCTGCATGTGTCGCTCTATGGCTTCAAAGTCATCTTTAGAGCCGTCCTTATCTGCATCGCCTGCCTCAGCTAGCATGTGCAATTATGGAAATCCACATTAGAGAGGGCCAAAAGTAGCTTCTCGGAATGGCGAAATTATTGAGGTGTGGTAGAGGTCGTCAGAATTAGCTCAAGGAAGTCTCCACACTTTTCACACTAATGCAACGTGACGAGTTCTAGGCTGCTCTTGAGTGCTCCACTACTCTCACGCCCGCCGGTCTCACGCCCACCGGTCTCGAGTCCGCCGGTCCCACGCCCCAAACGCTCCAACGCCCGCCGGTCTTACGCCCCATTATGCTCCAGCGCCCCACACGCCTCTCACGCCCACCGCTCTTACGGCCAGTCACGGCCTCTAGAGCGCCGCTCTTGAGATCACGATTGTCGTGGGACCACGTGGAAGCGTGAGACCGAGGGGCCTGAGAGTGCGAGGGGCGTAAGTCTAGCTATGGCGTGAGAGTATATGGTTCGAAGGATCACTGAGAGTCTCAAGAATCATTGGTTCAAGCAAATCGACAATAAAACTTCCGAATGAATTATTTCTCTGTGTAGCGGAACACTATTTGTCTGACCAAATAATCCAGCCCTCGATCGCATGGAAACAAATACGTAACTATTGAAAATTCCTTTCTAGACTTCATAGTTACAAACACACCACACCACTGCCAAGTAAGCCCCATCACTCTAAAAATCAACCTTCCTAGGCGGTATGGACCTTGTTTGAGACGTAATCCCCATCCCAATCTTCGGATGATTGCGCATAAGCTATGTACAGCACTATAGCAGCAGTAGTCATATTTAAAGCCGTCGCAACAACTTCGAGTGTGATAACAGCCCAGTGTTTGCTATGCGGCGTATATACATTAGCCAATGCTGTAACTATGCTAAATATAGAGTTTAGAACGGTTGGCCTGCTTTAGTTAGTGCTGTCACTAGAGTAATAACGATTAATGTATAAAAACTTACAGAAGTATGCGTTTCGTCTGCCAAGCGTGGTGTCCCTTACTTTCCCAACAGAGCCAAGATAGCCCCAATATCCAATAAACACAACATAATCCTCCAGCGACTAATGGTGGGATATCTTCGACTGTATTCAGGACAATGTTACCAGCCCTTTCAATACCTTCTAGCGCACGAGAGTTGCGAATAAAGGCAGATACAGTAGGAAAGACAGTGATTCCAGCGAGAACAGCCCAAGTGGATAAACTTGCCACTACATTCATGTATAGTAGTTTTGATTCTTTGGATGGCATGCTTGAAGGCGATATAGTTTGGGACTCGGAGCCTGTACGGCTTGAATCTAGGCGAGAGCTCTCACGGTTATTTGTATGGGAGACTTCGGGTTTGGATTGACCACTGAGTTTCGAACACGTCCTTTGGCTTCTTCTAATTCGGATGTCTTCGGGACGAGGAGGCTGCTGAATAAAATCCCTTGAACGGGAATGGGCGTCGGTCACAAGAAACTCTGGCATAATTGCAAAAGGCAGATAGCAAGATATGGGAACGATTTAGCCAACTTTATTCATAGCCCTAGGAGCAAATAGTTGCTTACCGCTACAAAGCAATTGCGCTACTAGTCTAGAGCTTAGTGGCTTATAGCTGCACATTATAGGAGCCGCTTTGGGGATCTGCTGAAACTGGCTGTTAAATTTATATAGCTGATACGTCTAGCTACGCTAAGCCATTTTAGCATCTACGGCAAATGTCGAAGGAAGCTGTCGGCTGTAAAACCGGCATTCCCTTTATGGGCAGGCGCTAGAATTTTTACCTCCCTGCATGAATACATATCATGCCTTTGTTTAGGTATTATATTTAGCCTTACTACTGTGGCCATTTTTACGCTCATATAAGACGTCAATTTTGAAGCTACCTAGTGTAAATATTAATCTCGCGGTAACCCGAGCATTGGAGCCGTTTTCTAGGCTAAAGATACATCATAAGTCCTTGCTACAGGCATGCTTAATATCTAGATAGCGCTCCACTTTTAGCCTCTAGTAACGCCATGCCAAAATTGGCTGCTCTAGAACTGCAAAATCGATTTGCTTAAAGGGCCTAGCCAAGTGGATTTTACACTAGAAGCACAAAAGCTGTTGTGATGTTATTAGAGCAGCGCCAGTTTTGCCGGTCAAGTGGCTATACATATACCACAGTTTTATTAATAGGGTCGATTTCTAACACTTCTTCAACGTCTCTATAGGTACAAATTTAGAGTGTACACAGAAGCTGTTTTTGTTTCCCTGTTAAATAAATACGTTATATAAATTTGATTTTCCCAAGTGTTGAATTTAGATGAACATACTACAGTTTATAAACGTTATTTAACTTATAGCAACATTATGGCTGATTCCAAGGTTTCAAAAGAACTCAAAGACCTTTATAGGGTTCCAGAGATTATTAATAGTGTTCCAAATGAAGTCTGGGAGGGAGTTCTATCTTACCTGCCTTCTTTATCATCCTCTGCCTTACGTAGGAGCTTAGGGTACAAGGCAACCACAAAAGATGACCATCATAGGATCTGGAATTACTTTTTCAAGTCAGACAGCTGGCTTGATGCTGCTTGTATTGCAGGTGTAAACCCTTGTCTTATTGGTTATGATCTAAACACTCTTATCTATGATAAACATAGTGCGTTTAATGCTTCTAGTGAAGAAAATAAGAAGCCAAAGCGCTTATATTTGGCCCTTATATATGGGCGTGATCGGAGCGATGCTCCTGTGCCCTCCGAATTTCAGAGTAATGAATTGAGAGAGCTTTTCTATAAATCCCTGCAGCCGTGGGAAACTAGAACGACTCATGATATTGTGTTTGCAAATGGCGCTAGACTAAATGTTTCTGACATAGATCATTCAGCTCATGACGTTAGCGTCCCCTGTCCACGACAACTTGTCTCTCGAAAGCTAGATGGTCTGCATTCTGCCTATCTGTATTGGAAAGATACTACGTATAGAGTTCGAGACATTAAGCCACAAGATGTGACTGGGATAGGGAAAGGCCTTACGAAGAAGAATGTTTCTCGCATTGTTGCCTTAAACTGGAAGCACCTTCCGAGTGGAAAGGTGCGACAGCAAGTGTTTTGTATCGCAGGCATGTATCACCAAACGGTCGCTAATAAGAATGATGGAAAGATAACCAGCTTTGAATGGCGACCTGAATGGAAGGTTTTTACAGAGAATGGATGGAAGAGTAACTTTTTCGCAAGCATTGTAAAGCAGAGAAAGGCTAAGAAGGAGCTTCAGAGGAAGGACTAGGAGGTGAGACTTGAAAAATATCGAAGGTGGGCTGTCAGAACATGAAAACTGAATAGCCAAAAAAACACCATGCCGGTTTCAGTGCTTAGTAATTCCTCACTATAGGTGCCACGTGAACCGTTTATGTATAAGTTCATCGCTATCCCCCTTCTCAACCTTTGTTCTCTCATCGTGTGTTTGCCACAACTCGCCTTACATCGTCTTAGCCTTTACGACCGCACAGTCTGGTGCTATAACTTGCGTGGCTTCTCGAAGGCGTGGCCCTCTGACTGTAGCCTTTTCCCTTGCGGGTCTTCGACTTCACAATTTACCTAGTATTTCATCTCAGCTCATCTTGGAACCTCTCCTCGATATGGAGGTGTTTGGCACGGTTCTCTTGGCTACGTATCAAAATGAAGTCACAGGCTTTAGAAACGACGGACCCGTTCATCTCGCACCCGAAATCCAAGTTATGATTCTCCGACATCTCGATTTCCTCACTCTCTTGACCTCTGCTCAACTAGTATGCCAAGAGTAGCATCAGCTCATTATGATGATCAATTTATAAGAGAGGAGGCAAGCTGGCGACATATGTTAATCTCCTAGCCAAGTTTCAAAAAAGTTGGGAATATATACAAGACATGTGTATTCCCCAACCCTCGACCACCGTTACACGAGTGTGCCAACTTGTGATAGTGAGCTACGCATGGAAGACTATTACATTAATATTCGAAAGTGTTCTGCGAAGCGGGGTAGGAGCTCGTGATTTCTCATGTTTAACCTGGTTGCGGCGCAGCACTGTGCCCAAGGTTTTAATAATGAGAAAAATTATAATATCTTACAAATTATGCACTGTAGTCACTCTCAAACACCCTAAACCCCTTCTATAAGAGAATTACACTTTTATCCAAGTCGGGTTGCCAAATCAGTATGTCAGAAGATACTAAGGTGTGTACAAAGTTTGTGACTCTTTACGTTAAAGTAAGTTAACCTAGAAGTCTAATTACGATTTCCACCATTATTACTACTTCTAAGTCGCGGAAACCAGCTGAAACGGTGTCACTCTTTTTCCTTAGCCCTAAAACGTAGTACATGTGCACTGATCGGGTAGAGTTATAGTAGTTGTCAATGTAATGGTGCAGGTTGTTGCCGATAAAATCGTAGATTTAGTTAAGGTGGAGGTGTATTCGGAAGGCGAGGTAACATCTGGCATTCCAGCTCGAATGTTGGCATAAGCCGAATCTGGATACGAAAGTGTGTTTGGAGTGGTGTCAAGGCCTAACCCATTTTTACCACCTAATACCAAGTAGACGCTTGTAATTAGGCTCTTGCTTCCTAGGGCGTCAGCACTGCTCTCCCACCACATAGCACCGCCAAGTTCCATTTTCTGAATCCACGCTGCCTTTTGATTTACCACTGCTATATTATCATAGCTAATGAACTCTCTCTTTGTAGCATCATAGCTATAGCTTAGCCCTAGCTTGCTGTCGAAGTGTTCTTTAGCTCCTGCTAAGGGCAAGGCTTTGAAATCGTAAATGCCTACCTCCCATTGTCCTAGACCGACACCAACGAATGGTAAACCAGCACCAGCGGTTGCATCAAACACACGGCCGTATATAGGCATACCAAGTACTATATTTTGTGGCGCAACGCCTTTAGAAGTGTAATAATTGACAGCTGCTAGTGTGTTGAACGGCGTAGACTCATCGTTCGCAGAGAAAAGGTTTGCTTGGTGGCCTGTCTTTAGACTCCCAGACCAGACATAATCATACGCCATAAGATTCCAGAAATCGACATACTGGTCCATTTCGGCTATCAACAACTTTTCGTAGTTTGACGGGCCCGCAGGGCATGCAATTGTAAGCGTAAAGTGATATGGCGGGCTAAGTGAGTTACCGTAGGCATCAAGGGCATTCCTCACAGCTTGAAGTAAAAGGACGAAATTTTTAGCTTGGGTAACATCTGCAGGGTATTCCCAGTCAATGTCAAGTCCATCAAGTCCAAGGTTCTGTACAAGGGACACTGCGGATAAGGCAAAGGTAGAGCGACCAGACGCTGTCCCTGCTGGCGTCACAAAGTTTGCAGAATAGGTCCAGCCGCCAACTGAAAGCAGAACCTTTAGGTGCCGGTTTTTCTTTTTAAGGATGTAGAGCTGCCTTAGACAACCATAGAGATTACCGTCTGCATTATCTATAGGGTCACTCTGAAAACGGAAATTAGTGTCGGCATTTTGATCTGATAAGAACCTAGTTTATTTTAGTAGTTAGATAAAACTCTTTGCTATGAAGAATAGACGTACACTGTCCCTGTCTCTGGGTCAATATTTGCAAAAGCATATAGCACATGCGTAAGCTTATCTGCTGGTATATCCTGGGGAAAAAAATTTCTCTCATATATTGCCCTCTAGCTGTTAGTCGAAACGCATATAGAAGGGCAAGAAGGTGAAAAACCAATTCACGTAATATGCAACATTACGATAGCTATCATTTTTTGGCTGGGCTGCTGTACGGCGTTGTACAAGTGAAGACGTGTTGCTAAAAGAACAGCTGCATACTAGTAGCAAAATAATTAATCTTAGTAGTCGTGCCATTGTGTACCCAAAATTTCTGATATAATAGAGTTCTGTTATGGTAGAGTTCTAATATCAAGATGACCCCATGCTATTGAGTATGTAAGATCATTTGTAGTTAACGTTGTTTAACGGACCTAAACCAACTTAAATTACGAGGGTATTACTTAAGAAAGTAAGCTTGACGAAAGACAGTAAAACAACCCTTAACGTTTAGAAGTCTGTTTTGGCCTTTGTTTCCAAAAGTGGCTGCTTCCGTGGCAGTTGCGTCTGTTTAGACTTGCAAAGAGACAATGGGGTGAAGTAAACTTGTTTTGGAAACGACAGTTAGAACCTATCCTATTCTAGAATATATAAAGGCCTACACTAGACGTAAGCCTAAAGTAAAGGATTATAATTAACGAGCATCAAAGTAAAAAACCATGCTGTCGGCTTTACAATGTCTTGCTATTGAGCAAGACTTTAGCAATTTGGGCATCGAAACAAATGCTCAAAGCAAGCTAGATCAGGCAACAGGCGCATTTAACAAGAAAGAACTCACGACGAGTGCCAACCTATTTCTTGAAAGTTGGCGTATCTTACAAAACGAGTATGAGAGTAATCTTTATATGCAAGTTAATTCATTACCAGAACTAGAGCAGCAGCGGCAAACCAAGTCTCGGCAGAATAAGGGAAGAATGATTCTGAGTCTTGCCGCCCTCAATGACCTCGCAAGAGCCTGCTCGCAAAACGATGAGGAGTACAAAGATGAGGCTGGGAATTGCAAACTACAAGTTTACGCTCTCCAGCATGGCTGGGTAAGGAATACAATTGCTAAAGCGCTTGATATGGATGACGACAGCAAGAGCAGCGTGCTCTTAGAAGGGAAAGGCGTGGCTCAAGTATTCTTACTGAAAGATCCGCTTGGGCGTCTATTAGAGAAAGCAGACAGCTTTAAAGAGGCTGCAGCCATTGTTTCAAAATTCTGCTTCTTTCAAGTTGCTTGTATTTCCGAAACATCGAAGAAACACGACGTTGCGTATGAGTTTATCAGCAACAGTATGCGGTGGGTTTGTATTAGAGCTTCTCTTGAAGCAGTATGTATCAAGGATGCAAAGTTTAAGAGCTCCAAGACAGCCCAGGTGCAGGCAGAGATCCGGAGCTGCCCAGAAACTGAAAAATACGAGGAAATCGAAAAAGAACCAGTGATAAGAACGAGTGAGCCAGAGCAACATGGCAATCCACTAGAAAATGAGAAGGGGGCGGAGCTAATTGACTTCCTCGAGAAATGCCACGCCACAGACTACAGCGGTAAAAGTTGCCAACAAACTGAACAGAAAGACAAAAGCGAGTCTTCAAATGAGGATGAGTCGACGGACCAAGTGAGTGTCTACGAAGACTTCCTTTAGGATGAAGATAATGACCTAGTTAATCTCTTCGATGGGTTTCACGTCACAGACTTAGATAGAAAGAAATAATAGTTTCAAGCGTCAAACATGTAAGGTTGGCTATTAGAGGTTAGAGTACGCTGAATGGGGGAAAATTTGTTAAGCAATAATCGGTCACCAGATGAGTTACTGGAACAGGCTAGGCACGTATAATATATTTGAATTTAGTCTACGATAACTTAATGGGGGAAGTACCGCATGCTATGGCAAATTTAGAAATTATGATATTGCTGTCTTTCTTAGGAAGTCGTAGGCGCATCCATCTTCAGGTTTATATGAAGCCATTTTGAGCCATGTCAGTTACATGTCGTTTAATTAAGCATAAGTAGAATTGCTTGCGCTAACCTTGAAGCGGCTAAGTATATACTATTCAGGTACTGCATTGACCACTCGGCACTGAAACTAGGGCGAGGTTCTCTGATTGGTCCAAGCCAGTTTTCGCGCCGTAGAGGCAAAAACCTGTCAGATTTGCCACTGCATCTGTCTTGTGGCACCGAAGCATGTTACAAGACGTTGCCACATAGGCTGATACTTCCTCTAATTGAGCGACCAGAAATCCTTGTTACCAACGGTATGGTTATATTAATCTCGGTAAACTTCTATGTCTAAGCTCCTAAGTTACACATGTCACTGCAAAGTTTGTAGCTGCAGGAATATCTTCCTATTAATATGGAAGCACAAACCTTTTTAGTTTCGAAACATTAATGACAAATAACGAAAGGCAATAGAGACCCTAGAGACAGCTACTAACTAAAAAGACAAGAAAAAAATCTGCTCAACTTAACTCCCTGGTAGCTTATTACTAATTGGCAGTGACCATTATTATCTAGCTTAACAGAGAAAAC
>JPJS01000156.1:0-15230 GCA_000750665.1 Pseudogymnoascus sp. VKM F-3557
GCACGATCCATTGGCACGGTCAGTGATCCCAAGTACACCGTGAAGGGCGCCGGGTCAGGACTCTGCGCATTTTCATTGTAGCATGCTGACTTGTTGGAATAGGCCTCCTTCAGCGTGGCACTCCCCAGATGGATGGAGTCCCTGGCGTCACACAGGTCAGTTCACAGCTTTCTGGTCACAAAATCCAATCCTTAATGCAGCTGCCCGCTTGCTAATCACATGGCACTAGTTTCCAATCGCCCCTGGTGGTAACTAGTTAGTTCACGGCTTCCTGGTCACAAAATCCAATCCTTAATGCAGCTGCCCGCTTGCTAATCACATGGCACTAGTTTCCAATCGCCCCTGGTGGTAACTTCACGTACAGGTTTTCTGTAGAGAACGAGTATGGCTTCTACTGGTATCACTCTCACTTCCGAGCTTACTACAACGATGCCATCCGGGGCCCATTGATGATTCGCCCCTCATCTTCACGCCGCCGACCATTTGAAAGTCTCGCCAAAAGCCCCGCGGAGTTGGAGGTTCTCCTTCAGGCTGAGCACGACGCACCTTCCGTCCTGTTGAATGACTGGACTCACAGTCTGTCGGACGTGATATACGAACAGTATTTCGAGACTGGAGCCTTCCCAAATTGTGTCGACAGTCTTCTCGCAAATGGCCAAGGCAGGGTTCAGTGCCTCCCGGAATCTGTCCTCAAAGCGGGCACCGGTCTTGGACTGAGTCCCACCAGTTCTACAATGACTATGCCTAGTATGCAAATGAGGGCTGCTGCAGCCAGCTCGGACATGGCGGCGGGTTCGATGGCTTCAGATATGTCGATGGTACCGTCTCCCACATCCCACCCAACTCAAGCGGCCGTCAGTTCGTCGACAATGGAAATGCCTAGTTTGTCGACGATGTCGGGTATGTCGCCAGGGATGGACTCGTTATCGCCTCGTGGCTGCATGCCGCCGATGATGTTTAAGCCAGGGTTCAATATGAGCTCTCTACCGCCTGAATCATGTACGAATACCACGTCTGAATTATTAACAATTCCTGCCAATAACACGCAAGGATGGCTTGCTCTTAATCTCGTTAACGCAGGGTCTGTCAGCAAATTGGGCATATCGCTAGACGCTCACTCTATGTACGTGTATGCTTCTGATGGGCTGTTTGTAGCACTGCAGGAGGTCAAGGTCCGCATACCCCAGACTGTGTTTTGACACGGGTGATCCTAACGATATATAGGTTCTTTATTTAGCGCTCGGCCAACGTTATTCTGTCATGATCAAGCTCGACCAGAGCCCCGGAAATTATTTTCTTAGATTTGCAACTTATCCCGCCGGCGACATGCAGCAAGTTTTGGAGGAGCAGGCTATCATATCTTATAGTGTAAGTTTTATCCTATGTAATAGCCGTTATCAAATGCTTGCTAAGCGTATGAAAGGATTCGACAGCAAATAGTACTTCGATGAGCGTTATGAATGACCCTGCATCTGTATGGATGCTGACAAACGGATCAGCGAAGGGAGATGTTGCAACGCTGAATCCGTCTCTTTTGTCACCATTCGATGACAACAAGCCGCCTACTAATGCGGCCCATCTAACCAAATCATTTGCAATAAGCCAAACGGACGTTACAGAATGGGTTATAGACGGTTATCCATTTGCGGAGCCGAAGACACCAATACTCCTTGGCAACGTCTCGGATGGGTGGCAGGCAAATACCACCATTCATATGCCCTTTAACTCTACGATCGACATCATTATGACGATTTCAAAAGATTCGATGGATACAGTGAGCTTCTCCGGCTGTATGTTTTGCTGCAGAGATACTTAGCTGACTTACCATTTAAAAGATGGGCCATCCGATGCATCTTCACGGACACAAATTTTGGGTTCTGGGTTCCGGCGAAGGACCCTTCCCTTACACCTCCGTCACAGACGCGCCGCAGTCTTCCATTAACCTACAGGACCCTCCATACCGCGACACAGCAGAACTTCCCCCATCAGGTTGGATTGTTATTCGGTAAGCAAAGTAGTTCACGTTGGTACCAAAAGTTACTAATATCGTTTCAGATACGTAACAGATAATCCTGGAGCATGGCTCCTTCATTGTCATCTCCAGTGGCACTTGGTGGTAAGGGTTCCCCTGCTCGAAACAATTATATTGGTGATGACTGATGATCTTGCGACTTCCATAGAGTGGTATGGCATTGGTTCTAGTTGAAGGCGAAGAGCAGATCTCCAAAATAGTGAATGCGTCAAACACCACCGATGCAACTAGCGATTCCACCACCAGCCAAATAAATTTTAACGCACACCGTCATGCACCTCTGGTTACCGCACTTGGGCTGCTACTTATACTGCTATAAGCGTATTTGGAGAGTACACAAGTCCTGGTGCCTCCTGCATTGCGTGTTGGCTAGGTTACGAGCTGAAAAGTGAGTAAGTGTTTGAGTTCTGCGGGAATATAATTGCTTGCATGGCACGCGTTGCTTTTAGCGGGTGGTGAAGCACCCTCCATGATTCGTCTAAGCACGGTCTTCCTTTGTTCAGGTCAATATTGCCCCTGAATGCGTGGGTCGCTCTGTGGCATGGATCTGTTGAGGAATCCACATTACTTCGTGCTCAATGTACCACGTATTCCTGTTTGTTAGTCTCGTGGTATAGTCAGTCTGTAGCTAGTTGCGCGAGTTGCCAATCCAACTATGCCTAGTTTAGCGCACATGGTGCAAAAATTCCATTCTCAACTCCTGCGCTCAAATGCCCGAACAGGGATTGAACGGGTTCGTAAAAGACCCGAGTATTTCTGGCGTACATTATCATGCCTCTGGGGGTGCTTCCCTAGATGGTTTCTCTTCCCGTCTAGCTCCACACTCGAGGCATAGATTTCGCGATCAACCTATTCGATGACAACTTCCGATTTTTTGGTTGATGCCTTTCTGTTCTCCTTCTCATTCCTCTACCTATTAATTTTGTCCTCCTTGTGGGTTCTCGGCTTTGTGTGGATCTTCTCACATAGTTGGCAGCTCTGCGACGTCGTAAACCTGACGGACGAGTCTCATACCACACGTCTCGCCGGGTCTCTACTTGAGTATTCATCTTATCAAACTTCCCCAGTCCCATCAAAATAACGAGACGTAATCGGGTCTTAGTTTCGTCGAACGTCATCTTCCACAATAACAGATTCTGAGAGCGAGGTGCCTATAAGCGATTATCGGCTGCGGCCACGGATATGAACTATTCACAAGTGCTGAGTCGGAGCCTCTCATCGGCGCCCTTGAGAAGAAGGTAGCTACTTCTCTTAAGCGAAAGAGTCACTGCAGTGCCCACTTCGGCGAGCTGCTTCTAGATATGAGAACTATATTGGGTGGGCTCATGGAAGTGCGACGGGCCGCGAGTCCTGATTAGCAGGGCCCGACTCATCGACGTCTCCTCTCCGTCAATGTCGAAGCCGTGATGCATATAGTCGGCGTAACGCGTTTAGGCAATGTAGAAGAGCCGATAGAATTGGGATGAGTACGATGAGGTAAATGGGAGGGGCTGCAGCCTGCTTGCGGGCAGTGTTGGGCCTGTTGCTTGTGTCCTTAACCAGGTTCGAGCGAGGCCCAGGTTGTATTGGCCCTTGATTGGATGCCCCGCATCGAGACCTAGTCACAGAGGATGAAGTAGTAGCGGCCACCCCGCCTTTCTCCACTCCCTCCGTCTTTCTCTCCCCTTTCACGCCCTCTGCCGTCCTCACCGTTGAGCACAAAATTCTAACCTCGCTAGAAGAATAATAGAGGAGCACTCCCTGACCTGATTCAGTGAAGTTAGTGAGACAATGGAAATATTAATCCGGCAACGACTGTACACGCGGCTGAGACTGTAACGCGGCTGAGACTGTAATTGTACGCGCGGCAGCTGCAAAGGCCTGAAATGCGTCGCGGGCGGGCTATGTATTGGCGATTATTACGAGAAAGGGAACAAAAAGTCAAAGAAGATTTAAGACTAAAAATATTCAAATTGTTGAACGCCCTCGTCAGCCGGATTGGCTTGTAATCATGCTACAGGCACCTTGCTTGATTTCGATCGATCAACAACTCTAAGACTTTATGGACGCGTTCAGCATCGAGCGGCAATGGTGGAGCTATAAATTACCTCATGAATACCATTACTAAAAGGGAACGTAGAGAATCTCTCCTACTTTTTTGGCCACCCTTTGTCATTAACCACATCAACTACTTCGTCTACTACGGACAAAATGGATAATATTCATATCACCGAACAACAAACCCTTCTCAGTAAAGAAGTATTACTTTTCTTTGATCCTACTTTCACGAAAGCTGCATCCACTAACACCTTTGAAGGTATTTGACAACGAATGCCAACCTGTACTCGCTGTTTCTGCTATCACATCAGCTGAAATGCTACGAACATTAACAGCCGATGTCCTAGTAGACACAGACAGCGCTATTATCTCCTTTGACAGGGTCAACCAATTTCAAATCGCGGCATCGGCCTGCAAGTCAGGGGCAACGAAACTTAAGAAGATGATTGTAGAAACCGACGAGTTGATTGTCTGTCCAGGGGTTTATGACGGGCTTTCTGCACGTATTGCCCTACGTGTAGGTTTTAGTGCTCTGTATATGGTAAGCTTCTCAGCTACACTACAAGTCTTATTTAGCTATGTATGCTCACAATGATAATGATAGACAGGTGCTGGAACAACGGCATCTCGCCTAGGCCAGCCAGATCTGGGAATCGCTCACCTCCATGACATGAAAGAGCATGCTGAAATGATTGCTAATCTGGATCCTTACGGGCCGCCTCTAATTGCTGACATGGACACCGGCTATGGAGGTTCGTCACTGCTCCTGTACTCTCAACCCTTAAATATACTGATCTTCCGCTCTTAGGCCCAATCATGGTTGCAAAATCTGTTAGGTCATACATTCGCGCTGGCGTTGCCGGCTTCCATATCGAAGATCAGGTCATGGATAAGCGCTGCGGCCATCTACAAGGCAAGAGGGTAGTCCCTGCCGAAGAATTCTACACTCGTGTTAATGCGGCCAAATCTGCCAAGGATGCAATGCACTCAGACATCGTGCTGATCGCCCGTACCGACGCCCTGCAAATGCACGGTTATGACGAGTGTATCGAGCGCCTCAAAGTCGCACGCAAAATTGGTGCCGATGTGGGACTGCTCGAGGGCTTCACGTCGAAGGAGATGGCGGCGCAGGCAGTGAAAGATCTCGCGCCTTGGCCGCTTCTGTTGAATATGGTGGAAAATGGTGCTACGCCCGTTATCACTACAAATGAGGCGAAGGAAATGGGGTTTAGAATCATGATCTTTTCGTTCGCATCAATTGCGCCAGCGTATGTGGCGATTCAGAGTACGCTGGAGAGACTTAAGGCTGAAGGAGTGCTGGGCACGCCGAAAGACTTGACCCCATTGAAACTTTTTGATATGTGCGGACTTCAGGAGTTGATGGCAATTGATATGGAAGCTGGGGGATCGTCTTTCGTCAATGGTATCTAATCGTTAGAACCCACCCATCGCTTCGCTCAGGGTTGGAGTAAAGCGATGGGCGTCCGTAGACGCGATGGGCGTCCACGAGCGCCGCTCACCGCTCTTCCAACAACGAAACCATTGCCATAGTTCAGACAGTAAATTAGATAGTAGAACTATGTAAACTCATTTAATGGAAGACCCTGTATTATCTGAAGCCCGTGAGTGGCTTTCTGCCAACCCGACGGAATCTATAGCTGTTGCAAGCCGGATCTTCAAAGTGAAAAATCGACGCTCCGGTCATCGATTGCCCGGCTTAATCGGCCAAGAGTAGGCCGAAAAGGAGGCCAGAATCGAGTGCTTACAACTGCTCAAATTGAAGCTCTTAAGAAGTGGATATTAAACCAATATCAAGGCCGATTAGGAGCTACGAGGCAGATGACTTTTGCTGCTATTTGATATCTTAGAAAGCCTCAGCCACCGCCTTCCGTTGGCTAACTTATATAAAGATACTTACACATTTTGGTGGTCGCAAACGTCAAATCGCACAAGTCGCTTCCTCCAACCTTGAGCGAAGCGAAAGTTTGGTCACGGGGATTATAAGTCGATGGACAAATGGCCTGAGTGCCTAAGTGGCTGAGGTAACACTCGTACTAGCCTCTAGCTTCCACCTCCTTCAACAGGTTGCGGCTGATTTGCGCCGCCTCGCCAACAGTGTGGGCTCCGCCGTTTGAGTGGTTTTCGCGGATTTTGGCGATAGTGGACGTCGACGCGCATCAACATCACGCTAAAAGCCGCACAAATCTCGCAGCCACCTGATAGGACCGTCACGCTAAAAGCCGCACAAATCTCGCACCACCTGATAGGACCGTCTCATGCAATTTCGTCCGTAACGGAAGGGTACTCTGAATCTACTAAGCGCCAACGCCATCGTAAAGCATAGCTCATGAAATCTGCGCTAAATACGTTGCTCTCCAAAGGAAACCTGAATCCTTGCTCGAACAATCCAGACCCTTTGAGTGGCTTCCAATGCAAGTCCTTCAACCGCCACCGCAACCGTTCACTTGGCTTGGCAAATTGTGAGATGTTTTCGCGGATTTCACTTCATCGCTTTTGAGTCACCACGCTCTCAACAATGCAAATTAAGTGCCTCGATCTAATTCGAGGCGGTACATTTTCGACATACATTTTCGACCCTATAAAGTCTCCCTTCTCTCGTCGTTCTAAAAGATATTGACGCTCCATCCTCAAAAATCAATTACAAACTGTACAGATCAAACAAACCATGGCTCGTACGTACGAATACAATGTCAAGATGTCTTGTGGAGGTTAGTGCTAAGTTCGTTCGCCTGTTACATTTCTATTTTGCTGACAATTAGGCGGCAGGTTGTGCGTCGTCCATCAGCGAAGCTGTCAGTGGCAAGTCTGGTATCAAGTCCGTTGATATTGTTCTGGAGACGAAAACTGTCACCGTAGTCGTCGACGATGAAGTGACCTTTGACATAGTTCCCGCTATGATTAAGGAGGCAGGAAAGGAGGTCTACGGTGGGAAGCTTGTGGTTCGCGAAGCGTAATCTCTGGCAAGGCAACATGAGAGACGCGGACGGCATAGCTGTTAGTTACGAAAAGTGGGACGGATTAGCTGTCAAACGCGATTGTTCATTACTTTCAACATGTATCAGCTAGTCTTAATACACAAACCTTGGATCACATTGATTACGATGAAATCTTGTGCTATGCTATAGTCTTATTGTTTATTCTTAGCCCTGTCTACATTTAGTCAATGCTCTCGAATGAGAAAGTTGTGTAACGATGTACGGTTATGCTCGCGCTAAATCCCACTTAGCCAAAAAGACTACAGTATTCCAGCTCGGTGGAGTACGCGTAACACGCTATATATACTACGCACTGTAACGGTCGGCTTACTTAAGGCTGAATCATAGGCAGCGTCTTATCTCAATATATAGAACCTTAACCACTCAATCCACTCTTGTAAACTCTATTTCTACTGAACTGGTTTGCGAGTGACTAGAATCCCCACACACATCATATGTACAACTGTGCGCCATTCAGCTGGAGCATTGCAATAATCTTAATAACGTAGAGTTCTAGATTACAAATATCAAAGCAATGATAAAGAGCATCAAGCAATGAGGCAGGGATGTACTTCTACTCTTTCAAGCTTTCTGGGGAAATTCCGTTGATCTGAAGCCCACTCCTGGCAACCTGCTCCTTAAAAGCAGACTGCTGCAGACCACGCTAACACTACTCAATGCCATGGCCAAGCTTGCCCAGACGGGATCGAGCCTGACGTGGCTGCCATTGCTCTTCACCGGATACAAAGCTCCCGCGGCTATAGGCAAGGCCACGAGGTTATATACCAGCGCCCATCCAAAGTTGAAATAAACTCTCCTAAAGACAATGCGGCTTAGATCGATGAGTACGAGAATTGAAGTCAGGCGAGATGACATGAGTACGAACTCAGCAGAGGATATAGCAACATCAGAGCCAGATCCAATAGCAATGCCAACGTCTGCTATCGTCAATGCCGGAGCATCATTTATACCATCACCCACCATCGCAACCGTGGCTCTCTTTCCAGTACTACGCCTGCCTTTGCGGACCAAGGTCTGCTGAAGATGCCGTATCTTCTCCCCCTTTTGGTCGGGAAGCACTCCCGCAATAACATTACCCTCGCTGATGCCCACCATCCTGGCGATAGCTCTGGCCGTCGTCAGATTGTCACCTGACAGCATCCAAACCTCGATGTCCCTGGACTGAAGGGCTTGAACCACAGAAGCAGACTCCGGGCGAATCTGGTCGGACACCGCGAAAACCGCTGATAGGTGCCACGCTGTTCTTCTGGTATCGGCTTTGCTTGTAGCCAATGATTGCAAAGGCACGCTCACGGCAAATAGTGCGACGGATTTCCCTTGTTCTTTCCATACATCCAAGGTCGCGGTGACGTGGGGACCAATCTCAACACTGTAGTCTGACATTAGGGACTCGTTGCCAAGGAGGATCTCCACTTCCTGTTGGTCTTGTGAGTTGGGCATAAACATGCCTCTCATGCCTTTTCCAGGTATTTCAGTGATGTGATCAACACTAATGCTTTCTGCTTCTCTGGTTTCGCAGAAAGCGACCAAGGCCTTCCCAATAGGGTGGCTACTACTGTCCTCTAACCGCTGCACCATCCCCAATACCGTTTTCTCGTGGTCGGCAGACAGGCATTCATATCCCGTCACGGTCGGCTCCCCACCTTCAGTTAAGGTCCCCGTCTTGTCAAATACAATGCAGTCAAGCCCGCTGGCCTCCTGGAACGCTTCCCCACCGCCTTTAACGAGAATGCCATGCTGTGCGGCCAGACCACCGCCAACAAAGAGGGCGGTCGGAGCTGCGAGACCAATGCCACAGGGGCAAGCGATAACGAAGACGGCTATCGAAAATTGCAGAGACCAAAGAGGCCAACCTCCAACGTTCGTATCGCGATAACTTGCCGGCAGGGAGCCGGATAACCCAAGAGCGAGCCAGATGATCCAAGTAGAGACTCCGATCAGAACCACGAGAGGGACAAAGTGACTCGTTATCACATCCGCAACGCGTTCGATGGGGGCACGCCTTGCCTGGCCCTCACGCACCACCGTGACAATTTGGTCGAGCATCGATGTCCCTGAGACGTTTGCTATCCGCACCGATATTGGACCTCCCCTATTGACAGTCCCCGCAAAGACGCCGTCGCCGACACCCTTGGCGACAAGCCGAGACTCCCCGGTCAAGCTCGACTCGTCAAATTTCGCTTCTCCTTCCACGATAGTACCATCAGATGGGGGTGAGGCCCCGTGCACAACCTTGACGGTGTCTCCAACGTCAAGTAAATCGACAGGAGTCTTGTGGGTTGTAGGCTCTGCAGGCTGAAGCCGACTCGGCATCAAAAGTGAACTGCGTATAGGATCAATGAGGAGAGCTTCTGTTGGCCTTAGCTTCCCAAGCAAGGTCACAGCGTCACCCGTTTTGGCTTTGCTATAGGCTTCAAGGAACCTGCCGATGAGAAGAAACATGGTCAGGAAGACCACGGAGTCGAAGTACGATGAGCTCACCGCCATTGAAGCCGTGTCTGTCGTTTGGGTTGCGGCAAGAGCAAGTTCCGCTATGGAAGAGAAATAGGCGATGGTGGTTCCCAACGAAATGAGCATATTCATGCTCCCGAATCGATAAAACCTACGAAGCAGTGGAGTAGTGCTCCTAGGTCTCCACATCGCCCGCAGCTCCTTGAGGGCGCGAACGTGAAAGACGTCGGCCGCAAAGAAATAGACGGGGGTTGCCATTATAAACAGAGCCCACTCAGCCCGACTAACGCGTCCAGCCCATATCGGTTCCATGATGAATCGACGACTCGGACTGCGCGAGTCGACCAGGTTCATTAAAACAATCCCCACAATAAACGTTGGAATGGCGACGACGATGGAGAGCGCAAGGCGGAGTAGGATTCGTCGCTGCTCACGAGCACGCATCTCCTGAGACCGTTGCTCAAGCGAGGGCGGGTGGTAGATGAACGGCTTGAATGCAGCATCGACTGCAGCGATAGAGGCGATTATTTGCCTGATCGTAAAATCCGGCGCCTGCGGGATGTAGCTGATTCTAAGGATTGGATCGGATGTAGTTGGCAGTGTCTCAACCTGCACCTTTTCACCAAAGCTCTTGCTCAAGGCATCGGAGATCCGCGGAGGACAATGAGAACAATACATTCCAACAACCTGTATAGCGACCTTCCTTTGGATGTCGGTTTCGCGGGGCTCGTCCAAATTAACCAGGTCGTCAAGGCTAGCCTCGTAACCTACATCTTCGATTACTTGCTTGATGCTCGTCAAATGTTCCTCGCCTTTGAACACAACCGTAGCACTGTTAGAGACCAGGTTGACCTCCACCGTTCCCACATACTCCAGCTGCTGCACGGCCTTGGTGATTGTCCCTACACAGGAGCTGCAAGTCATTCCACCTATAGCGAAGGTAGCTCGCCAGAAGCTGTTTGGAGATTGCGGACGAGTCTTCGTTACCCCTTGGATGTCGTCAACGTGCTCTACTGTCACCTCGTATCCTATATCTTCGATCGCCTCAATGATGTTCGGAATATACTCTCTGCCTTCGAATAGTACGGTCGCACTGTTGTTGAGAAGGTTGATGTCCACAGAACGGATCCATCCGTATCGACCAAGTGCATCGGATATACCTCCTACGCAAGAGCTGCATGTCATACCGCCAATCGCCAGGGAGGCTTGGAGAAGAGTCGGCGCGGGAGACGAAGATTTGGTCACAACCACAGGAATAGCTGTAGTCGCAGAGTCGCCACCCAGGCTAGGCTTAGCTGCTTCCTTCTTGGGCCCTACACCTCGAGCATTTTCGACCTTCGAGTCGTCCGGGAGGAGAGCACCCTGCCCATTCTCCTCCATCTCCCTCTTTTCAGCTTGGCATTGCCCGCACCTCGCAACATGCCTCTGTATCTCTCTCTCGCTCTTGTTTGTGGCCGATCTCTGGCTGAACGACCACCGTCTAAGCCCCGCACTGCTTCCCGTCCCTCCAGGCCCATATCCCTTCTCCAGGTCGAGATCGGCTATGTCTTGATCCTCAACCACACCCTGGCTCATGCCATGGACTTCAAAAGCCTCCTTCTCTAGTGCCTTCGTAATTGTCGACACCGATAGATGGGGATCGTGGCAGACGGTGACAGAATGCGCAATAATGGAAGTAGATATGTCCAAAGGTTTGGGATGAAGTAGGGCTAGTGATGCTGCGACAGTAGTGACGCAGGTAGGGCAGTGAAGATTAGGAATCAGGAAAGTGGTAGTTACTACTTGTTGGTCGCTGTTGACAGTCGACACGGTATGTGGTAAAGCCATGGTAGAGGCAGTAGTATAATGAACTTTGATACGAGAGTTGCGGGAGTCGTACGACAAAGAATGTACGTGTAATATGGACGGAATTGTCGTGAGGGGAGAAGACTTTCCTTATCGCAGATAAATTTGTCATGTCATCTTCCTAAATTTTATAAGCAGGCAAAAGTATCGCAGCTCATATTATATCGTCCAGTAGCCAAATAGAGATTTAGCCTAGGCCGAGTCTAGATACGGTTGCTAAAAACCGCAGAAGTGCCGCATGATCGCGCTACCACCCGCTAAAAGGCGCACAATTAGCGCAGTGCTTTCGTAGCGGCAACTTTATTGGCACACACAGCACTGCGCATGCTCACATTACACACACAGCACTGCGCATGCTCACATTACAACCCAATGGTAGGACGGGTAAACTGAAGTGGTGAAGGGAAAGCAGAGGAGCAATCGTTGGAACAGTTATCGAGAGCGACAAATCCCGCACAAATGCCTCTGACCCCTAGTACGCTAAATTACACACAAATGCCTCTGGCTGAGAAGGTAATACTTGCCTTGGGAGGTGTGGATTGATTGCTTTGCTACTCTACGCACAAAGCGCGCGGGTATGCAAGGCTAATTAACCAGCGACAAAGATCATGAATAACATCGTTGATGATCAGCGAACTCTTCGGCATACTTAGTACATCTTCTGATAGCACAAAATGGTTATTATTCCTTCGGACTTCAAATACAATCCTTAAACGCCGCGCCTCTTTATTTACCACAATAATGAATCCCAACGTCCAGAACCCGCCATCTTCGAAAGAAGTACAGGTACTGAACCGTTATACCGGCTTCCAAGAACCTCTCAGTACAGGTAACGCTACATCAACCCCCCAGGGATTCGAGCCAATTCGATAGTAGCCAGCTGATATCTCCCTACCAGATCGCAACACCACCCTCCCCCACCCCGAAGCAGACACCTCCGAAAATGCGAGCATCGAAGCCCTCGACAGCGACATCGACATCGCACGCAGGCATAACAGACTCTTTTTCCTATTCGGAAGATATCACTTGCCTGTAGCCTCTAAAGGATCCATACTCCTAGACGAGGCAAAGGATTCTGGGGCAGGACGGCCCGGTAGCAAAGATAAGAAGGTGATGGCGATAGACAAGAAGGTAGAGAAAAGTGAGAATATTGTATAGCCGACGGGTGGATTTTTTGCTGATTGACACGGAGGATGAGAGGTATGAGCAGGGACGTAGGGGTGAGATCCAGGAAGGAGTATTATTGCACTTGCAAAAACTTTGTGGCTGACGAGGGAGCATACGACATGGAGCCCTTTGTAATGGATGTGGTCGAACGCTCATAGCGGAGAGATCTAACCTGAGAGGAGGCACTGCACGAATCCGGATTTAGTGATAGTAACACCTTGCAATGCAGCCGATATTTTCCAAGGTCCCGCTATACGCCTCCTCGGCCATGAGACAGTGACTCCTTATCAGGCGGGAGCGGGGAGGCACAATCGTTGGGCACATCGCGAGGGCTTCGTGTTGATTTGCTGGCTATGGCTCAGCCCAGAAGTAGTTGCAGCGTGCAATTTAGATAAGGCAAGTGAGCGCCAGGCTTAGGACATTAAAGCAATTTAATAGAAGCATTTACCATCGCAGCATTTGATGTCGTGTAGACGGGTTGCACAGGTACCACGAGAGCAGGTCCTCTGGCTCACGCCAGCCGAAGTAGACGGTGGCCTGCTGTTGCGACGAGTGACGCAGATTGTAAAATCACAGTACTCGCGCAGTGGCTGTGCAATGCTCCTTTGCGCTTCTACCCAACCTTCGTGTCCGTATCGAGTATATTAAAACCGTAGCTCTTTATCTGAGGGAGGGAAGTCGCAGGACCCAATCTTCCCAAAGCAAAGTGATATTTAAACGTAAGCGCAGGGTCTCCTTGATCGTGTCTCAGAACTCTGGTTTCTCTCAGAATATTGGACCACAGCGATGAAGGGCATACGACAAGTGAAAACGCTCATAGATTCAAGATAAACTGAGCTAAGCTGTCATCTAATGCTGTTAATGCCCACTATATCCATGATTCCCGCCATGTCCTTGATACCCGCCGTGCCCTTCATATCCTCCAGACCCGCCATGCCTTCAGGTGTTGGGGTTGGTTGTTGAGATAGGGGATCACGATTACGAAGGCTTTCTGCCGAAGAATGCACGTTACTATTGAGTTGAGTACAAAGCTCCTATCTTAAGGAAATACTATCTACTTATACAAATGCGTTGTGCCAAAGGGAACAGGAGGAACTCATTGAATAGCACTCTTTTCTGTAGTTCCCAGAGTTTCTGTTGTAGGCAACCGGTGGAGCGGGGAAATGTGGTGCCGGCCCCATATTGTAACGCCGGGTCCTGATGTTGGACTCGTGAAGGCTTGACTTGCGTTAGGTTGGTTGATGAGGCAGGGGTTCATTCACAAAGGCTTCGTTCTCAAGTATTGCACGTTACTAGTATGTATAAGATACTGTATTGAGTTGAGCACGAAGCTCCTATACTATGAAAGCTATTTACTTATATAGAGAGTGTCGTGCTCAGGATCACCATGGATCACTGTGATCTATCGCAGTCCTGGCTCACGCTGGATCACTGTGATCCTGCGTGATCCTTTCCCCGTGATCTTGGTTCAGTCAGGTTAGCTAACCGCTAGCTAACCGGCACCTAACCAGTCACCTACCCTGCCGCCATGCAGGTTGAGCCGTGTTCGTAACACATATATAGTATTAGTTACTACATTGATAATCCGTGCCCCCCTATTCTGCCTGCCATCAAGTGATACAGTTTACTGTGTGTGGGATGCACAGTTATTTTTGCTTACAATCCCCGGTCGCACGCAGAGCCTTCAACAGTATCGTCACCTGGCCTCGTCACATGACTTCCACAGTGCTTTGTTCTCCTTTCTACACCAATGGCTCAGTGCCGTCCACGTCGTCGGGAGCAGAGGAGTGCCGTAACAGGTTATGGATAGCAGCAACAATCGAGACGCCTGACACAGAAAGAGAGTAACCGCCGTCAAGATGTTACTATAATGCCCATGACTTTAGAATGGCAGTGGCTGATGATAGTTAAACTGCGAACCGCCACTTGACCGTGTATTAAAAGTCTGGCGGCGAACGGTGTTGGTGAGATTCGAGGTTAAGGCCTCAGGCATACTGACGGGTTGGGCGTAGCTTCATAGCTTACAATATCACCCTAATTCTGACCAATCAATGGACCCCTGCGAATATTCTGCTCCAACAGCGGCGGTCGAGAGATTGAAATTTCCAATTTCCGATCCCGAGGTTCCTCCGGGTCAGGAGTCTCGACAGCATTGTGTGTTACTTGGAGTCGAAACACATTAATGGTTACTATTGCGGTTTCTAGCCACATGTTTCTAGTTCGTCTTCATTGAAGTGTAACACATCATGGCAAGCAGGAAACGCCATTGCTGCAAGGATTTCCCATTCTGAACACTCTGTGCTTGCACAGCGAATGTTTCAAATATGACACTGCGAAACAACATGCTTGTACAGGGACAGGTTTTGCTAAAAAACGATCTAAGTCTTCGGGGCTCGGATCTTTTGCTCCAATTGCCGAGAAAACATATTTGCCTTCACGGCCACGCACGTGACCTCGTCCTTTCCCACACCGTAGCAACGAAGCCTGGCCCTTACGCCTTACCCAACCCAACGAGTACCAACAACGAGACATTCATCACTACAATGACCAACCATATCAGCACCGCAAAAAAAGCTGTAACCCAATGATTTCTCATCTTCACACTGCCACCATCGACGGAGCTGACAGTCATGTATTTGTTGCGGCAAGTGAAGTAAATCAACGGCGCTGACACAAACGGC